>JAWZYV010005562.1:0-10773 GCA_038373885.1 Cheiracanthium punctorium
TTTAGGGGCCCCCAAAACTTCCTTTTATTTAATTATAATAGCTACTAAAATTATCTCTCAAGAGAAAAATTTCCGATTACTTCATTTCATCACAAATATTCAAAATTTTTAATTTAATATAACTTGTAACGCTGAAAGTTATGCATTCGATTCGATATTCGCAAATTCGTTCGGACACCTCAGCATGCTCCTCTTTTTATCTTTTCAAAGGTATGTGACAGCTGTAAATACCCATAAAAACATTTCAAAATCGAAAAATTCATATAAGTGGTATCTGTCGTGACATTTTACTGATTTGTAAATGTTTACGTATGTAATTTAAAAGCAAGATGATGGACAGTATAAAATCATTAAAAACAGTTAAAAACACGTTAAAATCCGTTTGTAGCACTTTCGGTGGCAGCCACCACCTTCTTCAGCTCAGGTCTTAGTTCCAAATGCCCAGCTCTCTTCCTCAGCACGGCGTTCCACCCAGGATCTATCTGCGCATGCGTCATATCATTTATAGCGCCATCTGTGGTTATAATCTGTAAGGCCTCCATGTTTAATGCATAATAATTATTTTTGTAATTGGCGAGTTTTTTGCTATTGTTAAAGTTGATTTCTATGGGGCGTTCTTGGGTTATTTTTGCGAGGGCAGTAATGGTTTTATTGAATTTAATGTCATTGTGGTGTTCCTTTTTTCGGTCTTTGATTTTTCGTTTCGTCATACCAATATAGCAGCCTGGTTTATTAGTACAATTGTCTGTAAAGTTTATTTTATAGATACCGACGGTTTCATCAGGAGTAATATTATCTTTATCACTGCAAATGCGTTTGAAGATATTTTGATTGGGTTTTATGGGGATTTTGATATTTTTCTTGGTGGCTTCATATGTAATTTTTAGAGCGGCTCCCCTGCAGTAGGGAATGGCGTTGGTAAATTTTAGTTTCGGATTTTGATAGTTATTAATTTTTTCCAGTTTTTTTATTCTCTTTTTGAAAAGGTTTTTTACGACTGATTTTGGGTACCCTGCATTTTTACATTGTGTTTTAATAAATTGGAGTTCTTCATTGAGTAGTTTTTCATTTGAGCATACTGTAATTGCGCGATTGACATATGATCGTATGGCAGCTATTTTGAATTTGTATGGAGTTTTTGAATTAAAATGAACTATTTCATTATTATTGATGGCTTTTCTGAAGACTGTAGTATTGATATTATTCTTCTTATCTCTATTGATTTTGACATCAAGGAAGTTAATGGTAGCATTTTCCTCTATTTCTTTGGTGAATTGAATGTTATTGTCTATTGAATTGATTTCTTTGAGGATATTTTCAGTTTCATTTTTGTTAACTATTGCAAAAATATCGTCTACGTAGTGAAACCATGTTTTTATGTGGTTGGATAGTTTATCGAATATGGCCCTTTCCACTAGCCGCATTTTCCAGTCTGCGATGACACCTGCGATCGGCGACCCCATAGGCACGCCTTTCTTTTGTTTGTAGAAATTATGATTAAATTGAAAATATGAGTTGTGAAGAATAAGATTAAGTGCGCTATTCATTGTAGAGGAGGTAGAGTTATTATCAATGTTGGAGGTTATTTGTTTATTGATTGTTGCATTCATTTCTTGAATATCTATGGAGGGGTATAGGTTAGTAACGTCAAAGCTGACGAAACATTCCTGTGAGTTTATTGTGATATCTTTAATGCGTTGAATAAAGTCTTCATTTGAGGATAAAATATTGTTACTATGGGGCATGAGCTCTTGTAGGATGGGTTTTAAATATTTTTCCAGGTCATAAGTTGGTCCTTCACAATTACTGACTATGGGTCTTAAAGAGGGAGGGGTTTTATGGTCTTTGTATTTAGCAAAAATTCTTGGGGCTATGGGAGCAAAATTAGTTAAAGTGGGTTGTTTGTTAGCTGGCCAGGATCCATTTTTGATTAATTCTTTGACTTTATTGAAAATTTTTCCTGTTGGATCTTTTAGTAATTTTTCTATTTGTAGTTTATTAATGGTTTCTTCCATTTGCATGAGATAATCATTTTTATTCATTATTACTATTTTGCCGGTTTTATCTGAGCTTAAGCAAGTTATATTATTGTTTTTCTGTTTCAAGTTATATTATTGTTCAAGTCATTTATGCATCGACGATCGGCCTCGTCGCGGGAGGGGGTGTCAAGTTTATTGATAAGTTCTTGTTGGGCTATAATTCTTAAGTAGTTTTTGTCCGGAGGGGTGAGGTCGGCGATTGTGGTTTCAATGCTGGCTATTGAATCAAGAATGTTTATATTATCATCCAGGATATATTTAGGTCCTAAATTTAGGATGTCGTGTTGCTGTTGCTTTAGAGGGTAGTCTGAGATTTTTATATATTGATTTTCTATTTTTACGGGTACGGTTTTTAAGCCAGTATTTTAATTTTCGACAGTGGTTTCGTTCGTAAGTCTTGTGTATTTGATTGGCGAAGGAGTGAATTTTAGCAATTGCAGAGGTAAAGGTAGGAGTATCGTAATGAGATTGTAAGGTTTTGGTAAGAAAGGTTTCGCTTTTTGTAAGTTTTGAAAGGCGAGCGTATTTTTGGCGGATACATTTTATCAAAAGATGACGTTCAAAGTGGAAAAGTTCGTTGTGAAAGGTTTTGGAAATGAAACGGTTATGGGATTGAAGGAATTTTGGTGTTATGTTAAAATGAAGGCAATCTTCTAGAAACTTGATATGTTCGAGCTCGCGAGCTTTTGATTTTGTAGTTTTCCGGAGATTCTTGTATATATCTGAAGATGCATAAGCAAGTATCGGTGTCATTACAAGCAGCTGGACTCTAAGCCCATCTTATGTTACTCTTATTTTTCCCTCCCCTGCAGGTAAGCTTTTTAAATTTTCTTTTTGGGAGACTTTTCGGCCAGCTGCTAGTTACAGAATAATACTACAACATGGACACTTCCTGGATTCTAAGTAATTATCATGAATTACCGATGATTCTTATTGGGATTTTAATGTTAATTTTCGCTCGCAAAAATCTCAGCCTGTAGTTGATTTTTTAAAAGAAAAATTTGATCTAACTATGAATACTTCTCGACTTCAATCAACAACGTGTTTCGGTACAATGATAGATGCTGTATTTTCAAGAAAATTAGCAAATTTAGAGAATAAAATTTGTTTCACATTATAGTTACCAGAAACCTATAATTTCATACTAAAAAATTATGATGACATTCAAGCACCTATTTCCAAAGAATAATAAATATAATTAAATTATAATATGATATTTATTTTAAGGTAAAGTTTAACCATAATAGAGGCCGAATTATGAAACAGATTGATTTTGCACTTAGATTTACTTGATTATATACACTTATAGGTCCCTTATAAGTAATCAATAAAAATATTTCACTAAAAAGAATTTTTACATTGAAATTTTAGATGTTCCCAAATGGGAACATTGGCATTTGCAATGTACTTTTTATATATATTTTCTTTTATGAAAAACAAATGAATGAAACAGGTTTTAAATAAAAAATTATGAAAATATTTGACAATTTTACAAAATTACCATTAAGTTTGTTTACTTACTACTTTGTTTGTTTGATTTTTACAACTAATTTCCATTTTATTTTCCGTGATATGTGGGAAAGCATACTTTATGCATCCTCTTGTCATGTTCAGCACACATGTTGCAGCAGTTTTTTTTTTTTTTTTTTTTTTTTTTCAAACAGAACAATGTCTTTGCGATGCAGATGCAAGAAAATGGTTATCAGTTTTTCTAAGTTCACTTGGAACATGTTTTTTTGGGCCTGGTTGAGATAAGAGTTTTAGTTTGAAGTGTTCATCGAATAGGTTCATCGTTATGTCTCTGGAATTCTAAATGAGGCATTGATTTTTTTCTCATGAATATCTCTATAAAGTAGCCAAAGTGCTATAGCAATTATATTTAGAGTGTTTGCAAACAAATTCCAATACGACTTTTTCTTTTGGAGTTGCAGTCTGTACGAAGAAAGAAGCTTATCCAGAACATCCACTCCATCCATTCCCTCGTTGTAGAAGTTTATAAGAGCAGGTTGCACAATATGAATTTTCTTTTTTTGCTGATTTTGAATATCACTTTGTATTCGAAATAGGCTCATGCATTTGATGATTAGAGGCAACTGTCGCAACTGGGTTGTCATTCCATCGGCAGATGAATACAGTTCCATCACTTCAGTAATCCATCGATCCTCTGGGCTCTTTGGCAATTCTTTTCTCTGGCAACGGACATTGCCTGATCCAATTACTTTGGACTGCACCTGTAGCTCTAACTGCAGAATCAGCCAATTTTGATAGTAAATTATAAAATGTAAAAAAATTTATCAAAATAGATCTTGTGCCTGCTTGGATCTGTAATTTTGGAAGTAGCTGTGTTACAACTTCTTCACCTAGGGCCATTTCAGTTGGTTCATTCCTCTTTCCAGAATAAATTTTCATCACATATAGATATCCCGATGATGAACATAACATCCATATTTTAAAGCCAAATCTTACGGGTTTACCTTTTATGAACATTTTACAAGTGTGACGGCCATAATAAGGTACCATCGATTCATCAATGCTCAATTTCTTGTGAAAAGTACCAAACTGACATAAATTTTTCCCCAGTTCTTCATAAATTGGAGCTATTTCTCCAAGTTTATCATCCAACTTCAATTTAGTGTTATCATTTATGTGAAAAAACATTTTTATCATGCGAATTTGGTTTCTTGACATGACTGTTGAAACAGTGTCAACTTTCATGTCCAGCTGTACTCCAATAATAATTTTCTTTTGGCACCCAGTGGTAACCACTCAAGAGGAGCAGCCCAAAGAACTGGGAAATATCTGAGCCATCAACAGTAATTATATCCTTTCTGACTTGCGTAAAGTTTTGTCATAGACGCTTATGTTTGACTATATTCTTCAGGCAGTAATTTATGAAAAATTTCTATCTTTGTAAATCTTGTAACTCTGGAGAATCAAATTTTAGATTTCTTGGTTTTTCTTCAGAAAATATATGATTAAATTGTGTATTTTTATTCCATCTTATTCCAAGTTTGATTCTTTTTTTTTTCCTGTTGAGATCACATTTCCAGTTGAGAAAGCTTTTACCTGTGCTTTCTGTATTTACTCTTACTCTTGCTGTATATGATGTTGATAGAATGTCACATGCATCTTCCTTACAGAGTATATCTAGTTCTCCTGTCACATCCGTTGGGATTATTTCTCCTAAATCTTCATAATTAATGTCCTCATTTTCAGTTATATCACCACTTTCATTTGGTGGAATAATACACAAATCAACATCTGAGATATCAGACTCATCTGAATTTAGTGTATTGAAATAATCGAGAGCGTCTTCCACAGTTTGAAAACATTTTGAGTCAGCCGTAATCAATCAAAATAACATACTACTGAAACTCATAAAAACTTATTCCTATCCGAATGTGAATTTTCTTTTCCTCATTAAACACGTATGGACTGTACCATAATGGGGGGGGGGGGTAAGAGCACAAATTTGACCTCTCTAACTGCTCATAAGAACACAAAAGTAATAAATCTTCCTCCGCTACTCTTCTTCCTTGAAACTGTGACTCATTTTTTATAATTTTGGGTAATACTGAACTGAAATAGATAGTCCTAGAAAGAACTAGCAATAATAGGTTGTTTTTAGCCAAAGAAAGTCTGTAAATTTTTATCAAATCTGTGAACTGCAGTGCGTTGAAAAGTATAAGAAAAGTACATGGCAAGCGCCAATGTTCCCATTTGGGAACATCAAAATATTTCGCTTCATGAAATTGGAAATTTACATTTTTATATAGCATAATTGTATTAAATGTATAATTTTAAGCTTTTTATTTCATAATTCCTCAGAGTTTAAAATCAATTTATATTTTATGTATCATTTTTTAAATTTATACTTTATGCAAATTTTTGTACATTTCATATCAATAATCTGTCGTTTTTTTTGCCTTGAGTAAACTAAATTACCCAAATTTCAAACATTTCAAATATTTGTTCATAGTTTATAATTTATGAAATTAAAATCACATAAAGATATCTCCAAAATTAAATTTTAGGCGAATTTTTTTTCACTGATATGTGTCATAAACGTCAAAGTTTTACTTCAACCGCGCGTAAAGATTACACGCATACACTTTATTTTAATTCTGCCTTTTCTGTTTTTTTTTTATGCCCCTTTTCACTGCATAAATTTTTATATAATTTGATCGATTGAATCAAGTTTCGATACGGAGACATCGAAATCGGCAGAAGAACACAACAGAAAAAACCCACGTGTATGAAAAATGTGAATACCTCGAAAATAGCAAAATAGTTAAATTTCCTTTTTAATTCAACTTTACCTCACCAACTGAGCAAGTTTTATTATATTTTAATATGTATAAAGAGATGAAAGAATAAAGTTCATAGGCGAACTTGGTTGGCGTATGAATACTGGAGTGAGAAGGTAAAAGAATCAAAAGCAAGTGTTTGGCGGCAAGCTCTCTCGCTCTGGCTGTTTCCTGGAGATCCTGACCTGATTTGCTGAGCTGACGATGTGGTGGAAAGTACTCATCATGAAACTGAAGACCTGAAACGCGATAAAGATGGGGGCCCCCAAAATCAGCTACATGACAATAAGTCATTTTCTCTTTCTTTTACTTTCTCTCTCTTTTTTTTTTTTTTTTTTTTTTTTTTTTTTGACTCTGCAGTAAAACTTAAGTGCACTTCTAAAGGGTATCTAATATGTCTTGTAATTGTTAGTATGATATTTTAAATTTAAGTTTTGTAATGGTGTGAAATGTTACCCAAGAATCGAAGGATGTGTTTTCGTTAAATTCAATGAATTTTTGTTAAGGTTTAACAGAATATTCTCTCAGTCATTTCTTGTTTTCTCTTTACTTAGCTAACATGGCATCATTGCGCCATTTTCTTTTTGTTTTAACTAACACAGACAGAACCTGGGTATTTGACTATTTGGGAAATTGGTCAAAACACTTTACGATTCTTTCGGCGTCTATGCCATTTGATTTTAGGAAAGAAATATTTTAATGTTTGAATGGAGGGAATGTTGAAGAATGGAGGGGCCTTGTGGAAGGTGATGTTACAATTCAAGATTTCTACAGTTGAGATGAATCTGTTTTAACAACAGATTACAGAAATATAGATCAAATTTATGAAGAAATACAAAACAAAAGCACTGTGTCAGACAACAAAAATGAAATTGAGAACTCCATCATCTTACACAGCCACCGCCATCATCTTACACAATATTTGCCGCCACCATCTTACACAGATGCGACTTCTGCTCTAGATGTTCGCCAACACTATATCATCTCATCGAACATAGAAAATGACACATATAACATTTTAGAAAATGTGGAAGAGAGAATAGGGAAAACAAGGAAAAAAGATGAAGCAATCAACACTTTTAGATTTTTTTAAAACCTAATTTTATTGTATTGTTTGTTTGTATTCTTTTTTAATGTAACATATATTTGTGAATTAAATAATATAATGGTAATTATAAAAACATTTTTAAACATGCCAATATATTAGGAAATACATTGACAGTCCTAAGCCTGTGAAGTGTGGAGGGAAATGTTACTTTTTTACAAATTCTGTTTAAGGATGATCTCCATTTATGACGATTTTTCGCAGTTCCTTACAGTTGTTAAACAGAGAGCCAACTGTATTAACATTATATTGTTAAAAGATACATTTTTGTAAGTTTTGCTGCTTGAATGCTATCTCGGTGTCTACCAGGTTTCTGAAATCATCAGAAATAAAAAAAATCAAGAAAAGGTTACTACACAAAACCTTTAGTCCACAAACATAAAAATATCATCTTTATATATCTATTAAATAAAATAAGACGACTTTTAATATTCATTATTTGAATTATTTATACTTCATAATCTTTTTTTTTCTCTTTTTAATTCTATAGTGTATTCTCAATGAAAATTTTTGTGTCAAACCGAGCCTTCGCCCTTATTTGGACCCTCTTCGTGTTAAGAAATTCAGCATGATAATACAAGGACCTTTCCACATTATATCAAAATCAAAAATGGAAAAAGGGAAAGGTAATAATTATTTTTCTCATTATTTATCATGATTTTATATTTTGGTATTTTTGTAGGATTGAATTAATTTTTAATCATCTGCATTTAAGCAGCTACAGCAATTAAACTAACTCGAGTAACACTTAGAAGCAAGCAAAATAACTTATTCAAAGTTTTTTTGCCATTAGTGCAAAGAGCTCTCTTATCTTAATAAGCCGTGTCTTTAGGACTATTGGGCAGTTAACTGGCTCCTGCCATCATAAAAAACATCTGAACATAATGTGGGTTGTTGAGGGGGTTTCTATTACAATGGAGAGTCTTCATTGCACATTCTTTGTGAATAGGAGGAAATACTTTTCTGCATACAGGTTTGAGCCTTTAGGCATTATATTTTTGAATATTGGTATCTTCATAACATACTTATTCTTATGTTCTTCACATATTTTACTTGACTCTCCTTAAGATGGATATTCTTCGCTTTGGAATTGGCACAATAACTTTCTGCATATAGTACCTGGATTTTTAAGGCCTTCCCTTATCTCATAATCAAATGGAAAATTGGAAAGCAGTTTAACTTGCATCAATTTCAAATTTTGTACTGCTATTTGCACATACACATCAATTTTTGTAGAAAGTATCTCTAAATAAAACTGGTTCAGTGCATTTTTGATGATCTAGAATCTCTAGTAACTTGTAGCAGTGTCCTATTCCCGGTAAACATATCTGGCCTAGATTTTATTTTGACCTTGAAATGATATACATAACTAAAACAATAAATACATAATGTATTCAGGGATGTTAATTCTGTGCCGATTGCGCCGAGCTGCTCCAAAACGCAAATCTTGCGCCGAGCTGCGCCGAATATGTCATTTTGACTCTTTGTTAATTTTTTGCCACGCTTGCAAACTTTGCTTTTCTTATCTGCATTTATTATAAGTGTTGACTCTAGATTGATTTTCCAGGGCGTAGCGGCCGGCGGCCCTTTTATCGTCTTTTTAGCACCCGGCGGCCCTATTTCTCTTCTTTATGCGCCCTCCTGGTTTTACATTTTTATTACTATTAGTCAGCAATCCCCACTTTTTATTTCTTACATACCATTTGGGGCCCATCATGAAAATGCGTTAATTAAAAGGCTCCTTCACAGAAATACGATTGAGTACAATAACTCCATCATAAAAAATAGGTTCGATTGAAAGCAGCCCTTTCGCGAAAACCGTCTATGAAATCGGATCTTTCCCACAAATGCCTTTTTCAAATACTGTATTCTTTCACATCGAAATACTGTTACTGCCTTTTTCTTTGTCTTTGCACGAGCCGAGTAACCCGAAAAGGGGCCTCTCTAGTATGTTTTGTTTTTGCTGACTCAATGAGAAGCCCAATCGGCCGGGCAGAACTACCTGGGCATTTCACTTAGGAGTTGGGGGAAGAAAATACGGTTGGGAAAATCAAAATTTTCTTAAGTTATCTAAAAATTTGCGATGCCATCTGTCAATCCTCAAATATCTGTAGCTACGTTTAATAAATAAGTAGTTGCGAATTTTCAAACAATCATTATTCCAGAGTTTGTTGCCAGCTGTATATAGTTATTTTTCTTTATGTTTTTATTAGTTTTGCGTACTAGCAAATTTCTTTTTTTTTTAATTTCCCCCTAAACGATTTCCTCTTTTTAATCGGCTTTCTTAGTACATATTATTCTTAATGTATAACAGCTATTTACTAACCATACATAATTAAGGATGATACAGAAAGTATGCCATAGCAAAACGACGTTTTGCAATTCGAAAATTTTGCGGGATTTATTTGTTTGTTATGGCAAGCCTAGACAAGGGATATCTCCTAAGGGGGTTGCCTTGGTTGGATGACTTTTTAAAGTGTTCTAACGTGTATTGATGCTACTTTTGATGAAACCGACAAAAACTCCAGACCGACAGTCGCGTGGCCGCACTTCAGCACTTCCGGCGTCTACTATATGTTCAGTGGCTTGATCCACTCAAATCGGTCTAAAAAATGTGCGATTTGCAACGTTTTGCGAATAAAGCAATTGAAAGACATTATACTTTTGCCAAAAAAGGGAGCATAATAATGATCATTTGCTTTAGCAGTGTAGCGCTAGGGTTATTGGCGCCCGGTGCGGTCCTTCAGTTTGCCGGCCCATTCATTCCAAGTTTCAGCATTCTGCCCCCATTTCGATCCTTTAGTTTTCCACCATATTATTTTTAAGTGTCCTGCCGGCCACCATCTTTTTTTTTTTTTATCTTGCCACCCGGGCGCCCCGCCCCCTGTTATTACGCCACAGTTTTAATTATATAAAATTAGAGTAACTGCAGAATTTAGTAAATCAGACTATTGACAAGATTTGGTATTCTAAATATTCGTATTATATATTTTCTGTTTTTTTTTTTTTTTTTAAATTCTCAACATTTCAATGAATGAACAAAAAATATTAAAAGCAAAAGATAACTGGTTCTGGGAAAGGATGTCTTAAGAAACCAAACTGTGTCATAAGTTAACAGCTGGGTTATTCATAAAATAAACTGTTATCAATTTAAGCTTATTTTGTTTTAAAAATTAAAAAAAAAACAACGAAATAATTCTGGAAGGTTTTTTAATATATAATTTGAGTACTTCTGGCAAAAGGATGTTAATTATTTTAATTATTTTAAGCTGATTAAAAACATTTGATAAATAAAATAAAATATTAATGCTTTTTTTCATTT
>JAWZYV010005564.1:0-10096 GCA_038373885.1 Cheiracanthium punctorium
CTGAGAGAGAAATATATCATATTTCTAGAGCAGCAAAGCTGTGCCATTGAAGAAGAAATAATGGCAATATCCAAAAAATAAACAAACTATTTAGAACATTCTAAAGTCTTCTATTCGACAAATGTTTAGAATGTTTAAATAATTTGCTAATCTCATAATTTTTTTATAGTAGTATTCCTCTGAACTTTTATATTATGATTCTGATTATATAATCCAAGTAATGTAATTTGCTTCCTTTTTTTTTTACTCATTTTATTATTATCTGGGTGGGGATGTAGGGAGATAGAATAATTTTCCTACTATGAACCAAAATCCACAAAATTCTAAAATCTGCAAAAGATCTGGAACCAAATTGGGTATCTCTCTATTCTAAAAAAAAGGAAAGGCCGCTAGCGCTGTCAAAATTTGTTGGTCTATCTCCTCCTAAACCGTGGGGATTTAAGTTTAGACTAAGGTGCCCACAGATTCGAAAAATTCCGAAAAACCTGATGAGCTGACTTAAATTTCGAAAATCGAATTATTTTAGAAGATATTAATAAAAAATTGAAAAAATAAACAGAATGGTTGCCAGATTTGGCATAAAATCATTCATTCCTTTGCAACAAAGCGTTTCCAAGTATGTCGTATGACGTGAAATTGTCAAACATGAAGTAGAAATACACCCATTTTACGCCAAAACAAAAACTACATGAAATATGTAACTCAAAATGTGTCACACAAAGTTGAAAATTTTCAAATAGTAAGTTCGCTTAAACAACAGGAGTTTAGAATGAGCGATGATCCGTTTTTCCAAAACAGAATAACTAATATCTTGAAAATGAAAAATAAAATGCAAATTATTTTAAAGCCGGTTCGGTCCAGCTGTATTATTGGCTACCAGTAGAAATATTGGGCGGAGTTCACTATGCCATTCTAGCAGTTACAGTTCACTTTGGATATTTGCTAGCGCGAGGAGATGGTATCATTCGTGGTGCTAAGTACGCCCATCTGCAAACGATTATGTAAATGAAAATATGGATAACGGTTTTCCGGTAACCTTAAATGAACAGTCATTATAGGTTGTGAGCATGTGTAAATCGCCCAATAATGAAAAGTCGCCATTGGTGGCAAGCTATCCTATCTGTTCCGTAGCTTTTATTAACTTTACATGTACGCAAGTCGCCCAATAATGAAAAATCGCCATGGGTGGCCAATTCGCAAGGTGTCCAACAGGTTTTACATTCTTAAAAATACAGCTGAAACAGATGTTCTTATTTTATGACGCTTTAGCTCCTAATTAATATAACTTTTGAATGGCAACATTCAATATCATTGTGTTTCTGAGGAGTGCCAATCATTTTTCCAGCGATTATAAGCGGAGTCCGCACTCCAGGTGTAGTATAGCTCAGGACCCGTACAACACGGATTCCCATAACAAAATATCTTCCGTGTTATGAGGGCGAGGGGGTCTACTGTAGTGTGAAGTTTAAATTTTTATGTACCAATGAACCTGCAAGAACCAAGCAATGTGTAGCTCAGTAACATTCTATCTGATCCCATCTTCGGGTTTTGTCTGTTTAAATTATGTCTTTTTTACGAATAAGCCTGATTAGGGGCCGAATGCCTCATATTAAAAGCGAGCATAGCGAGTCTGGGGGCCTTGGCCCCTAGTTTTTTAAATGAAAGAAAGAAATATCGCAAACATCTCAAATTTCGTATTACTAGATTTGGTAGTTTTGTTTAGAGGAAATAAAGACAAACGAAAAAACGACATTACTCCCCGGTCCCTCTGATGCAAAAAAATATAGAGTGACTCCACTCGACTTTCGGAACACTTACGATTAATAGCATTTCAATAAACGCTAGCGCACTTTCAAGAATTTCTCCCCATATGCCACAATATAAAAGAAATCTTTGTCGTAGCCCTGTAGAAAAACTATGTTAGTTTATAACCTGTATACACAATTTGAGCTCAATCGAATGCCTCGTTTTGGAGCTATCGTGTTCACTCACATACACACAAACAAACACACATACATACGTACATCTCGTAAAAATAGCATAAATGAAATCGGGAGACCTCAAAACATGCCAATACACCAAAATCTCGAAGTCGAATTTTTTCATGATTACAATACTTTCCTTACAGGGTACATGTTCGGAAAGTAAAAATGTACACCTTCCTTCAGCTGCAAAACAGTTCCGGTATCCACGTGCATAAAAAGAATGTAACTGAAAGAGAACAAATGTAGGCGCTATTGGGATGTAAAAGGTACAACTTTTTTGCAGCTGACGAAAAGCGGACTATTTTTGAACACAAAATTTTTCCTGAATGTTCTTGTTGTAACATAAAATTCTAGAAAGACTCAGGGATGGACTGCGAGACAGAAATTTGCGAGACGTGACAGAGATTTGCAGTTTTTTGCGAGACGAGACAAGCACATTTTACATTGTGATATAGGGGATTTTGCGAGACGAGACAGCCGATTTTTCATCTCGCTTCCATCCCTAGAAAGACTCACTTTGGTTTGTCTGTTTCTGAAGCTGGCGTTGAACGTAGCTTTTTCTCTCAAAGTGATACTTTTATGTCATTCTGTTGTAGCATACATTTCATTCGGTTTGTATTCCGTTGGACCTGTGTATTTTTTGTGGATTTTCCTTCGAAACAGAAAGCGTCTTGTTCTCGGAATAGACTTCGGACGTTTCAGTCTACAGAAACATGATATTTAATTACTATTTATAGAAATGTTCAAGTAGTTTTTAATCCAATGCAGAAATTAGGTTAAAGATAAATGTGTCAGTTTTTAAATTCTTTCACAATAAATTGAATGAATTTGAGAATTAATTGGGATTCTATTTGCTTTCCTTGAATATCTTCGTTTACTTTCAAGACATTTTGTTCCAAAAAAGAAAAAATTCTCAGAATTAGCCGCTACTGGGGACCCTAATCGCCTTCCCAACAAAGCACGAACTTCCAGCCAAAAATCTTTTTTTAAGTCGTGTTGACTCTGTTTAGTCAATGGACACGTGAAACTGCCCAAAGTTCTGTGAGAATTCAAAATTAATGTACCTTTCTTGACCCTCTAGTGGTAAATTATAGACCATGTCCTATACAAACGAAAACTCACGGGGGGAATAATACCTTTTATAACCCTTCTAAACTTTTTGAATTTGTGCAAATCCTTGAATAGGTCTCAGGATCCCTGGGACTTCGACTGGGGTGTCGAATTGCACTGGTGAAGAAACACTTTTTCTTAGCTAAGATAGCGTCATCACAAGGTATAATTGTAGCTCTACGTCGTCATACACATATGTGGAGTGTGTTGCCAAATTCAACCGGCAAATTCAGAGGGATCAAAGCAGGCATCAGGAGGGCGAAAAATCATCATAGAACAAATAAAGAAAAAATCTCTTAAAATTTCGAAAGACAAAAGAATCCTTTTGTTTTTATCAAATAATGCTAACAACGAGCTTATTTATTTAAATATTGATTCGAACAGTTTGTCTTTCATGAGATAAAAAGTCTGCGATGAACAAAATTTTTATTAGTTAAACAAACGTAAGAAGCATTGTAAAGTTAAATCGAGTTAAATATCTTAAAAGAAAAGTTCAGGGCTTCTTTGTTCAGGGCACCTTTAGTTCATCCTGGTTAGTTCACTCAGTTAACTTTCTAATGGAGTAACATAATAACTTACAACGACATCAGAATTTTATTTTTCTCTCCATGGAACCGCTATGGAGATACGTAATCCAGCTGGATAGAGGTACAACAAAAATAAATTCTTCATATTCTCCAATTTTACCAAATAACCAACAAAACTATTCTTGGTACGCCAGCAAACATTATACTCGAAAATTTAACAGACCTTGTGGAATATCGGGAGTGTTAGTCGCACATCTGTATAATAAACTCTGTCAAATCTCTATAAACTCTCTATAAACCCCAAGGATTCCTGATATATTTTCCATACGTAATTAACTCTGATTTAATTTCCATTAGTTTGTAAGCTCCCAACGGTTCCTGATGGTATTTGAACTCATATTTCCATTAACTCTAACGTTGCAATGCTTATACTAAACTGTGCGAATATTTTTTTCTTTTTTTTTTGTGCAATGACTGGCAGAGACGTTAAAAAATCGCTTTTTAAATTAGGTTTAGTGCGATTTATTTTTAAACTGCGATATTTAAAAAAAAAAAAAATCAGTTTTAGGAAATTTTCTTTATTTTTCTTTGCCTTTTCTAAAATTCAGTACATTTTGTTTTAATGAATTTTGCTTTTACGATTAATTAAAAAATTGCCCGTAATTTCTCTTTTAAGAAAATATCGGGCTGTAAAGAAAGTTTTCCGGCAAATGTACTTGAAAAACTAACTTCTAACTCCTTAGATAACTGTCGAGTGGTTAATTAGTGATTTTCTTCCACAAGTTCTGGCAGCCTGGCCTCATATAAACATCAATAGACCAGCCAGAGCTCTCTGCTTCTTCGTCCTTGCTTTTGAACTTTCAGTACCAGACCCTGCAACAAGAACGGATCCAGAAACTTTTTTCGGAGGGGAGGCGCAAATCGTAAATACTTATTTTATCTAGTGTAAAGCACACTTAATATTGGTGAAAACCCCATTAATCTAGTGTAAATGTATTTTTCTGGGAGGGGGCGCACGCCCCCTACGCCCTCCCCCTGGATCCGCCTTTGCCCTGCAACACCAGTATTCTGCAGCTGACTTTTTGCAACAGAACTGGAAGTAAAGGATGGTTCTAATCTGCTAAAGTTCCATTTGAGACACCTTATACTTAACGAGAACTAAATTTTTTTAGTTCCAATTTTTTTTTTACAGATATCATAACAGTGTTTAAGTAAGTCTTTCTTTCAAATGCCTGAATTATGTTACAGGGCAAGAAAATAAAATTCATTACTTTTCAACACGTGAACAAAGCACGCGGCAGAAAAATTCACAAACATTACCTACTCCACATAGACCCTATATATGGTGAAAGTGAAGCCACGGGATGAACACTGCAACCGGGTACCGACGTTGACTTCCGCCGATCCTGCCGGGGCCAAATCCTTCCACGATGCTCAAAATTGAATTCCTTGAAAATAATATGTCACTTGGCGGGAGCTTTCCGCATTCATTTCGAGGTATCGTGGTCTCGCACTTTTTTCCTTCCAGAATTTTTTCTTCGTACCAATATTATGCTTGAACTTTGACACAAATTTCGCATACAATTTTTTTACACCTTTTGGTATATTAAAAAAGTGTATGCGTGTAATCTTTACGCTCGATTGAAGTAAAACTTCTTTGACGTTTACGACACATATCACTGAAATGATTAAACTTTAACTTAAAATAAGTATAAATTGAATTATATTTATTATTCATGTACTTTACAAAGATTATATAAATGTTATATTCATATTATTCATTGGAAATAGGTACATGAATGTCATCGTAATTTTTTATGTATGAAATTATAAGTTTGTGGTAACTATAATGTGAAACATAAATTTACTTTCTAAATTTGCAAATTTTCTTGAAAACACAGCATCTATCGTTGTACCGAAACGCGTTGTTGATTGAAGTCGAGAAGTATTCATAGTTAGATCCAATTTTTCTTTTAAAAAATCAACTAACGACTGAGATTCTTGAGAGCGAAAATGAACATTAAAATCTCCAGTATGAATCATCGGTCATTCATGATATAATTACTTAGAATCCAGGAAGTGTCCATGTTGTAGTATTATTCTTTAACTGTTTTCTTATACCATTGTTCCGTCTGGAGGTTGGGTTTGAATGAGGGGAATGTCCAGATTCTAGTTTTATACTTTAACTGTGTTCTTTAACTGATGTTTTCCTCTGTTTGTTGGGTTCGAATGCAGGTAGTGTAAATTTTTGAACTCCTTTAGGCGAAACTAGGGAGTAACTCAAATTTTTTTTCTGACGGAAGTAACGCGCAGTAAAGGAAGTGACGCAGGCGAAAACTACGGTTTAAGAACACGGTGATAGAAAAACATGAGGAAATGGAACCTGCAATCGAGCCAAACTAGCAGACGAAAACTTCATTGTGGCAGAGCACGGAAACAGAATAATACTTCCAACAAAACCAGGAAAGGAAAACAAAGGTTTAAGAACACTGCCATAGAAAAACGCAATAATAGACCCTACGTGCATTCGATACCAACCGACAGAAGAAAACACAAGGAACACAGTCAAAGAAAAATACCAGAACATAGACATTTTCTCGATTCAAACCCTACGGAAAAACGTTTTAAAAAAACAGTGAAAAAATAATAGTTCAACACGGACACTTCCTGGATGCTAACCCGATATCCAGACGGAACAACGGTTTAAGAACACGGGTATGTAACACCACAAAGAAACAAACCCCGGCCGCAAACGGTTTAAAAACACAGTTAAAGGATAATGCATGGACACTTCCTGGATTCTAACCCAATTTCCAGACGGGACAACGGTTTAAGAACGCAGGTATGGAACATAGATTTAGGAATACCTAGATTGCTCATCCAATGTTCCTAATCGTGTGCTTTTTGTTGCCAAAAACGCACCCGATCTCTGCTACTATCATGGCTGTCGTCGATGTAAAATAGAACATTCGTTGCAATACTTCAGAAAAATAAATAAGTTCGAGGGAAAATATTTCGATACGAGTACTTTTTAAAATACAGATCATTCTAAAATGATTGAAAAATACTGTTAGGTTCGCCAATTGTGGTAACCTTTCCCCTGAATTACGGGTGGCAGCCCCGTATTTGTTGTAGCAACGCTCAGCTCCGCTCAAGGAGAGGGAGAAGAGAGAGATCCGAAAAAGGATCTCAAGCGGCTGGCGGTTCATGCCAGGGAGATGAAAAGGAATATTGTAATTTAAATGTTTTATAGTGTAAAAAGTGTTTTGTGTCCCTTTAGCAATGTGTTAATAAAATTATGTTGGGACTAAAAAATTGTCTGTTTCGTTAATCTCCCCGTCTCCGTACATGGAAAAGAACCCGACTTGTAACGAATACCATTACAATCTAAGTTATTGCCATTCTGCTCATGCGCAAGCCACTATCATGGCTACCATTTGGAGGCAACAAGTTTTCTCTCGTTATGATCAATCTAGGGATTCCTATATCTATGGTATGGAACACCACAAAGAAACAAACCCCGGCTGCAAACGGTTTAAGAACACAGTTAAAGGATAATACATGGACACTTCCTAGACTCTAACCCAACTTCCAGACGGAACAACGGTTTAAGAACATGGGGAGAACACCACAAAGAAAAATGAATCTGGCTGTAACTGAATCCAAATAGTAGATGGAAACTTAAGCGTAAGAACACAATAAGGGTTCGATTGAAGGCAGGTTCCATTTCTTCGTGCGGTTAAATTCCCGTGCTCTTAGGTTTTCGTCTTCTGGTGTGTTTCGAAGTATTCTGTAATCGTGATTCTAAACTGAAGTTTCCGACTACTGTTTGGGCTCGATTTCAGCCAGGGTCCCTTTCTTTTTTATGTGTTCCATCCCCTGTTCTAAAACCGTTTTTACGTATGGATGTTGGGTTAGAATACAGGCAGTGTCCATGTTGTGAAGGTGATTTTAAGAAAAATTTGATCTAACTATGAATACTGTTCGACTTTAATCAACAACGCGTTTCGGTACAACGATACATGCTGTATTTTCAAGAAAATTAGCAAATTTAGAGAGTAAAATTTATGTTTCACGTTATAGTTACCACAAACCTATAATTTCATACCTAAAATATTATGATGACATTCAAGTACCTATTTCCAATGAATAATATGAATATAACACTTATTATTCATGTACTTTACAAAGTTTATATAATTAAATTATAATATGATATTTATTTTAAGTTTAATCATTTTCAGTGATATGTGTCGTAAACGTCAAAGAAGTTTTACTTCAATCGCGCGTAAAGATTACACGCACACACTTTTTTTTTTGTGTTTTTCTATCGCAGTGTTGTTAAGCATTGATTTCGTCTGCAAGTAGGTTTAAAATTATTATTCTGTATCCGTGTTTTTAAACTGCAGGTTCTGTCTATTGTTTGGGATAGATTGGAGCCAGGGTCCGTTTCTTTGTGCTTTTCCAAAACCATGTATATTATACATCAAAAAATAAGGATTATCGATAAAAAAATAAGGATTATGAGGTTGGGATTACATGTAAAATATTGTGTTGGGTGTACCTTCGCAACGCTTATTGATATATAAAATAAAGATTGATGTCTCAAAGATACGGCACTTGACTGTTTTTCTAGACGTTTTTTTCCCGAACAAGTTCCGCGTAGTTTTACAGGATGAAGTCGGCGAAAGCAGCTGAGCGGTCGAAAAAATAGGTTTTTCTATGGTTCTTCTTTTTTAGGGTCAGCGTGGAGTATAGGACATATACGTCATTTCCTTTACTGAACGTTATTTCCGTCAGAAAAAAAAAATCTGAGTTACTCCCTAGTTTCGCCGAAAGAAGTTTTACTTGAAAAAGAGGGGGGACACAAATCAGTGAAAGCTCACTTATGAAAAAATTTCACAGATACACAGCACACATATTATCACAAAAACACAGCTTGAAACATATATTTCTAAATAAATATTTCTTTTCGGTGGCAACAATAATCTTGAATTTCGGAACAGCTTGGATATTGCTTAAAAAGCAAATACACTGCTCAAAACAATTAAAGGATATTGTAAGTTTTATATAAAATAAAGATATAAGCGAAATTTTTTTTGCCGAAAATGGAAGAAGAGAATCACAAACGCAAATTTTTCTGATTTTCAAACTGTGGAGTATGCTAATTTTGAGTTCGACGTCAAAAACGTCGCTTCAGAGGCAGCCAATGAAATTGGACTTTCAACTGAATAAAAGACAATGAAGACAACGATGATCGGCATTCGGTGACTGCTTTGTTTCGATGAGTGCGATGTCTCAGCGAAGTCATTAACCGATTCAGAAGCTTGGAGAGTTGTCGGTAGGTTACAAGGGGGCCAAACTCAAGCCGAAGTAGCGCAAGCCAATGGAGTGTCACAAAGTGTGATTTTCAGGATCTGGAACCGGTTTTTGGCGACTGGAAGTGCAGGCCGAAGACCAGGGCAAGGTCGTAGACGGGCAACAACGCCCAATGAAGATCGTTATTTAGTGTTAACAGCTCGGAGACAACGGAATATGAACGCTACTCTTCTCCAACAACAACTTCGCTCGGCAACTGGCACCACGGTTTCAACTCGGACAGTCCGAAACCGGCTCCATGGTGTAGGTCTGTATACTCGCCGACCGATGGTATGTGTTAGACTAACATCAAGGCATCATCGCGACCGCAAGAAGTGGGCAACAGAGCATGTGAACTGGAGGAGAAATGAATGGAGCAATGTTCTTTTTTCTGACGAGTCCCGTTTTTCAGTTCATCTTGATAATAGGCGTATTTTCATCTGGAGGGACCGTGACAGTAGGAATAATCCTGCGTTCGTGCACGAAAGTGTCAGCTTTGGCGATGGGGGAATGTTGGTGTACGGTGGCATCTCCATTGACGGGCGCACAGACCTCTACATCATTCGAGATGGACCTCTGACTGGTCGCCGATATAGGGATGAGATCCTCATCCCTATTGTAGTCCCTTACGCTTCAGCAATCGGATATGACTTCATTTTAATGGACGATAACTGCAGGCCACATCGTGATAAGCTGGTGGAGGATTTCCTTTTCGAGGAAGGAATCGTACGAATGGAATGGCCAGCGAGTTCTCCAGACATGAATCCAATAGAGCACGTTTGGGACGCTGTAGGAAGACGAGTTGCTGGCCGCCAACCACCCCCACACTCTCTCCAAGAACTGGAAAGAGCTCTTCTGGAAGAGAGGGACAGAATACCCCAACTCGTGATGAATAGCCTCATTGACTCCATGCCTCAAAGGTGTACAACGTTGCTGGCCGTCAGTGGAAACCATACCCCTCACAGAATATTATTTCCTTTGAAGAAAACACCTTTTCTTATTCTTTTTTTCTCACATGCATAAATTGTGTTTTTTTTTTCCTTTTCTACACAAATGCGCAATAAACTGCACTTTTTTCTGCCAAACATGTGTAATTTATTCTCATATAACCTACTA
>JAWZYV010005565.1:0-17167 GCA_038373885.1 Cheiracanthium punctorium
AACCTTTAAAACTGAAGAAAAATCTTTTGGCCAATCTAAATGACTCACATAAAATGTTTCTCTACTGTAATTAAAAAAAAAAACTTTTTTATACAATACATCATTTTAGACTTGAAAAAATATGTCTGAAACACAGTGACCTATCTGTAAGCAAGATGTCCCATAATCCATCGACGTAAGGAAGGAAATGAATAGATTTACTTAAGCTTCACTGCATCTATTGTGTGTGCATGTTTATTTTTTTTTAGGCTTTTTCATTTGATAACAGAATAATCGCTACTTGCTAATAGTCAGCTTGTCTGTTATTGGCATTAAGGACGTTCGAGACGAGCTTTTTTTTTGTTGTTGTTCCTGTTATAAATATTTCTTGATGCATATTTTTTTTTTTTGTTCAGCTTTATATATTTCTCTGGCTATTATTGTTGTACTCCTCTACATCTTCATACAAGACTAAATAAAAAAAATAGAAATAGTATTAAAAAATATTGATTAACGGTATTATAAAAATACAAAATTGTGTGAAGATATGAGACATATGAAGTGCAGATCACACATCTTCCGATTATGAAATAAGTAAATTCTGATTTGCTTCTGTAAAGCAAATATACTTTGTTTCAGTTTAATTCTCTCTCCTTATTTCGCTTTCCTTCTTGTTAAAAAATGACTTCCTTTTATTTTAGTGTGTGTGTGGGGGGGGTGTCATTCAATGTGAGAAAAAGCTGTCTATTAATTATCGCTGTTATTAACTATCCTATTTTTTTCGTATGCTAATCCTCGGAAAAATTAATAATTCATTTCAAAGTTCTCTCCTTTTCTTTTTTTTAAATAACGGACAGGCACTTGCCGATTAGGCATTCGCTATTACAAAAGCCCGAAAATATCTGCCATTCTATTATAAAAGTCATCACGGCCAGAATGACCTTATATGAAGGGGCGGGCAATTTAACATCCAATCCCAAGCCGGGAGTCAAATCCGGACCCAAGGCGTGATAAAATGGTTCTTAAGCCACTACACCTTTTGGGCTACTTTCAGCTTAAACTGTTCACAAACACTCCACTAACACTTCGGTATGCTACAGATATATTTTCAGGTGATATAAAAATAAAAAATGTGCCCCAATCATGGCCGAGTGGATAAGGCGCTGAACATGGTAGACGGATAAAGCGTGAAGGTCGATCGAATGGTCTGGAGTTTTGGTCGTTTTTCTCCAGAAGTTACGCGAATATGCGTTAGAACCCCTCAGAAAGTCCTCCACCGAAATCACTCCCCCACACTAGGCAGACAGGTAATGCGTAGCTTTGCCATAACAGCAGACAAACAAAATAAAATTAAGTTTTATTGAATATTACGACAAATCCGTTATGACAATAAACTATCACAATTACAAATCTGGAAAATGGATTAAATTTCAGTATCTTTATAGTCTGTTTTTAGCACATTACATCAAAGAATTTTTTAAACTTCACTTGTTGACAAATAAACGGTTAAAACAAATATCGTTAAAATAAGTCTAAAATATTTTAGATGAAATCCTTCCTACAACAGAGAAATGAATCATTTAGCATTTGATACCACACTGTGACTTCATATTTTGAGTATCCAGGGAAGGGGTATTCACGAATAGCTACTTTTTGCTCTCTGCATATTTATGACTGAATGGATACAAGGGTTACTCCGAGTAGAAAGTTTTGCATCACTGATTCTCCTGATAACGAACAATCTGGATAGACGGAAGACTTCATTTAAACTTTCAAGAAATTTCTTTTCTTTCTCTTCTGCTAAGAACACAGCTGGGTTCTTGTGTTCATTATTTAGATTCCGCTTATGCAAGACTAACACTTTATTCTTTGATCTGCGATAGCAAAATTGAAACGGAATATGAAATTGGTAATGACCAGAATTCTTTGCTGCGTAGTAAGAATTAAAATTTGGGGTTTAAAAAGGTAGACTTCGGTGCCCACCAGCATTTTAATTTCAGCTTGGTTTGTCCACCCACTTTTTATTTTCCAGAGAGGCACGCAAACTTAATAAAATTAATGTATAACTGTATAATGTATAACGTAATGTATAAATTAATGTATTAATGCTTAATTTTTAATGTACTGAAACTTTTGTTTTTGTGGTCTTCTTAATATTGATCAATATTTATTTTATATATTATTTTATGATTTATCACAATTTACATATTTAGTGTATTTTGAATGTCACAAGGCAATACTTTAATAACTGTTTATAGTAAACGAAATCCATTTTTATAACTGCAATAAAAATATTAGTAAAATTGGGTGAGGTTTAGAACAATAAATCTTTATTTGGAATTTATTATATAAGATGGTGATCTAATGATACACGATCCATTTTAGATAGCACTGCTTTAGTTATTCTCAGTGCTCCATAAACTTCAGTACTTAATAACTTCAGTAAGTAAGATTATAATCATTATAAATAAGAGTATAGTCATTGTAAAGAGGTTTGTACCGACATTATGTTAAAAAACTTCTAATCATTTACCATCGGAAAAAAAATAAATATGCAAATCACATTCCCTCTCTAATTCCAGCTCAAAAGACTGCCACGCATAAAAAAGACATACAAAACACAATATTTTTCAAGAAATGTCTCCCTTAAAGAATAAAAGTAACTTCGAAATAAGTCGACGCTATAGCCTAGCAAGTGATGTGATGTCACATAAATCCCAGCATGCAAAGAAAAAAATGAATATATTTTAGTGGGTCCTCAATCCTTTCTTTTATTAGGAGTATTTCTTTTTTATACCGTCTGGTGTCCGATCAGGGAATGATCAAAATGGCTCCCTTGAAATATTTTCTATTGACACTGGAAGACTGGTGAATGTTCTAGCAAAACCGATTTTCTGTCATTTGGATGAATCTTTTTATTCCAATTTGAATATTCATTCATTTCAGAATAGAGATTGTCCGTTGACTCACTTGAAGATGCATTTTGGATGGATCGGGGCAAGTTTCATTCCAAGATTTTTCCTATTATACAGAGTGGTTATAAAGTCTTCATATATTTTTGCTTAAACTGGCTTTATTCTGGAATAAAAATTATTTACATGAAAACGCAACATAATGTAACACTTAACATATTACAATTCAATATGGCCCACCTGAATGCCTAAGCACATCGGCCACCGTTCCACTTCCATTCGGAACACCTTCTGTAACGTTTTGGGCTCCATGATCACCAGGCTTAGCACTCCTAGACTTTTCCGTATGGTATTTTATCAAATGCAAAGTGTACCGAGTGGATATTCGCAGCATTGAACAATTAAAACAGCAAATTATGACTGCAGCAGCTGAAATGACACCAAGAACCTTAGAGAAGGTCTGTTGTTATAGCTAATGTCCTCTGGCAACGCGGAGCGGTGCCAGATCCCCCCATATAGGAAGGCGATGGGCGGAAGGGGCGGCTTCCATCTTAATGAGCCCAGTGGGAGGAAGTCCGGGTTAGCTCGGTGTCCCCTCATTTGGAACCCATTCCAAATGAGGGACCCACCCTCTGAGATCGCCCCCCGCCGCCAGTGGTATCATTTGAACAGGGAAGACATTGGAGACACGACGGTTTTTACGTGCACCCAATCCCATTAGCGTATACGATCCCATAGCAGCCCAACCACGAGAGGAGTTCACCCTCCCAAGCACTGGACAAGCCGGGTGCTGCTTCACTTTTCGTGTTCTTACGGGAACGGAGTTAAGGCACTAGGCCACGGCGGAACACAGAGCTGAACAGAAGGTGTTTCTGATTGTAATGGAACTGTGACAATTGTGCCCAGACAGTTAAGGAGGCAGCATTTAATTGTTCTAATGTAGTGTTATATTATGTTACATTTTCGTGTAAATAATTTATACTTAAAAATAAAGCCCATTTTAGCAAAAATGCATAGAGACTTGATAAATACCCTATATTCTTTTATCCGAGTATGCCAATAATATAATTTTCTTCGTTTATGCGCAGAAATTTGTCTTAAATAGTCATGTCCAATCAACACACTGTTCCCATTGAAATACATCTTCCCATATTTTTATAGCGTTTTGTTAATCTTTATCGGTTTAATTGGATCTCTTCTAATCGTTGCAAAGACGCAAGGATGAAGAGGACTCTCTGTGTCTGCGGAGTATTGATTCATTTAACTTGAGGAACTTCACGTTGAATGACTATTGATTTAAGCATTTATTATATTAATAGTATGAATTGTGTTTAGTAATATTTCGTACTAATGAACCTTCAACTTCTATTAGATAGACCGAAAGTAATGTCATTTTTTCGTATGTGATTATTTTCTGTAGAAAAAACTACTGGAGCAAATAGCACAAATGTGAGTTTTTTAGCTTTGGTTCTGGATTGGAAAGCATTATACGAAATTCGTTACATATGGGGATTATAGGGATTCCAAACGTTATTTTAACACATCCCGCATGATCTCAAAGAAGAAATGACATGTAATAATATTATTATTGCTGGCAAGTTCAACTCTCACAAATACCTAAAACTCGATTTTAGAACATTTCGAATAGAATCCTCCAGGGAGAGTAGACGGGTGAAGAGGAGGGAGGGAGGGGGTGGCCATTTTCTACAAAGAAGAAAAAATCTATAAAATTCTCGGTTTAAAATTTAATTAATGGGAGTCGTATGCTTAAGCACAGTTTGTTTGTCATTCACACGTATTGAAAATTTACTTTTTGGAGCTTAAGGTAAAAAGTAGACATTGCTTTCCAGTGCACTAATTTATTTAATCATTTACAGACTCAATTCAAATACAGTCATACTTTAAATTAGTTTTTTTCTTTTGCATATTTTGGCTTCGAATGCGTAACGTAAAGGATATTAGTCATTTAAATGGTGAAATATATATATATATATACAGGGTGTCCAGTCTTAATGTGACCCAATAGCTAATTCCCGAACCGTTCGGTTTAGATATGCACTTCCAATTTGAAAAATGTTTTAAAAAAGGTAAAGAATTATTTTACGTGCTTTTCGAACCAAAAAACCCATTTAGAAAAAAATTACAAAAATTAAATTTTTATACGGCCCCCAGGTCCTATCACTTATATTTAGGAAAAGATGCAGTGCACAAAAACAAAGTAAACACAAAAAGTTTCATTTTATTACGATAAAAAATGACCAAGTTATGGAACTTTGAAAATCATACATTTCATCCATTTTCTTGGCCAATTTCAAGAAGCTAGTAAGGGACCGTCTCCAAAGTGAAGTTAATTGGAACTCTGCCAGGAAACTTTCGCTCTTGCACGTCACTCTTATGTAAATCGTTTTTAAATTTTAAAGTACATACATTACGTTAATATTACAAGAATTAAGTACTTAAGAAATAAAATTTATTCTGTGCACGTGTAAAACATAGATAAAATAAAATATTTTGGACGAAGAAAACTTTTCAAAAGCAGTTCCAAAAAAATAGACTTATTTGTCTGCGGCTTCAGACTGATTTGCTGCGGTACTGATCATGGCGAACGTTAAAAATCTGTTGTGTAGTCGCTTGCAATTGCATACAGTCGCATTCTAATATTACGAATTCTAGTACGGGAGAACGAGATGTATACAAATGAAGAACACTGCGAAATGGTACTGTTGTATGGGCAGTGTAATAGAAATAAGAGAGACGCGGCAAAACTTTATGCCATAAGCGGCCAGAGCGAAAGTTTTCTGGCAGAGTTCCAATTAATTTCACTTTGGAGACGGTCCCTTACTAGCTTCTTGAAATTGGCCAAGAAAATGGATGAAATGTATGATTTTCAAAGTTCCATAACTCGGTCAGTTTTTATCGTAATAAAATGAAACTTTTTGTGTTTACTTTGTTTTTGTGCACTGCATCTTTTCCTAAATATAAGTGATAGGACCTGGGGACCGTATAAAAATTTAATTTTTGTAATTTTTTTCTAAATGGGTCTTTTGGTTTGAAAAGCACGTAAAAAAAAATCTTTACCTTTTTTAAAACATTTTTCAAATTGGAAGTGCATATCTAAACCGAACGGTTCGGGAATTAGCTATTGGGTCACATTAAGACTGGACACCCTGTATATATATCTTATACAGTTTTCACTGTGTTACCAATTGGGGACATAGGTCTTTTCTGAATATACTTTTATATTGGATTCTAAAAAAGAATAGACTGATGGATAGTTTAAATAGTAAGTGAAATATTAATGAAAGATTTATGCTTAAATTTAAGTAAAGATATGAATTAAGTTTGGAGGTGAGGGGGGTGTATCAAGATAGCTCTGTAAAAAAATATGAAAATGGCTATTTTTATGATATTTTGTTCAATTCCCATGATAGAAATGCATCTTCTATTTCAAAAAGTCAAGTCATCTTTTAACTGTATCTGCTGAATTTTTCAAGTCAGTATTGATAAAATTTAATTTTTCGATAAATTTTTAATTGGTTGTTCCCAGTTGGGAACATGAGCCTGTAAAAGATTACCACGGATACGCATTAAACAATTTTTGTAAAATATTTCAAACGCATTTCAGAGCACAAAACTTAGTGGCTCCATTCAGAAAACATAGAGTCGGCTCCGAGAGAATGGTAAATCCTCTTAAAAGGTTTACATGAGTTGAATTTGTCATCTCTTCGTAAGCGAAATGTTCCTCACGTGACCGATTCAACTTTGTCAAATCCTCTACGGGGGATAAAGGGGGACCTCTCGCGGGTTGCTGACGAGTCATGTGATCTCGCCTTTCCCAGTTCAATAAGTTATCCTCAGAGCTCTGATTTTGACATTTAAGGAACACTCGGCATAACGCTTCTTCAGCACATGACGACCTGATGGGGGGCAGGAGGGGTAATAGACCCCCCCCCTATACCTTGATTTTTAGGGGCCCCCGGCATTGGATGAAAATTTTAGCACATATAAGGCTTTGTATCTGTGCCCTACGGTAAATTTGTTGTGTACTACTCCTATCATTCTTAAAAAATTATGGTGAGAAAAGACTGAAGGATTTGTTTCGGGGGGGGGGGGGAGGCAAAGGGTCGCAAATCTAAACGGGGGCCCAAAAATCCTGTCGTCGGGCCTGGCGTAATTTTTAATAAATGAATGTTTCTTCTCTTTTTAATATCAGCGACAATGCGAAGGGATGCATTTTTCGAAAGTAATTATTTTCAAATTTGTAAAACACTGAAGTAAGTACTATAAGTACCCGACTTACATCCATCCGAAAACTGTGCTTACAAGTTTTAAACTATCGGTTTTAGCTGCGTATTCACTGTGAAAGATATATTAGCTTTTGACGAACGACGGTCGGAAAATTCACTAATATTTCAGCGCTTGTTCCGGAACGATTATTAACAGCTGCACGAAGTCGACGCTTTGTTTTTTTGCGTCTAGAGAGGCGCTGTTCACACTTCACTGTATTGTAACGCTTCATGCTGAAAAAACAGTTTTACAGGCAAAGACATAACAGACAACAAATTTATTCCGGTCTGTATTATTTTTATATGAAACATTAAAAGTGTAATCATGAACACAAATCTAATTAAAACAATATTTTTAACAAAAGTATAATTTAATATAACCGTAATATTAAAACATATGGATTAATTGAACTCTATTGAATTACAACTACGCATTGGTTACAACATATTTTTGGTCGTATTATACAGAGTGCCCGAGAATTGTTGGATTTATAACAGTATTACATTTAAAAAGCATATAGATGCGCACGAAATTGATTAATGATTAATGACCGACTTACAGAAGTGCTAGATGCTTGTTTCCTTTAATTTTGTACCAAAAAATCTGATAGGGCGCTAGATGTCAAATACTTCAGCAAACATTTCAAAAGAGCTCAGCAAACATCGTGATTGCGGCAAAGATTTGGGAATGTGATTTTCAACAGGACGGCTCACCTCCCCATGAGTCAATATCTGTGCACTATTGCCTCATTCAACATTTCGCAAACACGTGGATAGGCCTCTGTGGCCCAAATCAGTGACCTCCTCGAAAGCCAGTTTTAACCACCTTGTGGCTTTTTTCATGTTGGGTAACACTAAAGATATTATGTACAGGACTACCTGTCCAACAGCGAATCACATCTGCTTTGGTTTCCTAACTTCATAACGAACTCCAACAGCGAATCACATCTGCTTTGGTTTCATAACTTCTCAAATGCTTCCAACTATTCGGAAAGAAATCGAATATCGTTTAGATGTACGAGCCACAAACATCTCATATTGAACGCTATTCATTTGGTCATTAATGCAATGAGTAGAAAATACTTTCTAATGCTACTATGATTAGAATATTTTTAAATTTTGATTTTGGAAAGTCCCCAACAATTCTCGTGCAACCTGAACATGTAAATAAAGAAAATTTGCAATGCAATCGTGTGATGATATCGTGCGTGTGGATATTTATAAATATGAAGTTTATATATTAATCCTTTTTTGCTGTTTATGCGAGAAAAAAGTAATACAAATAAAAACGAAAGTTTTTGCTAAAAATTTACTTAAGTAGACATTGGGATTATCTCAGGGAGAAACAGAAGTTACCGGTGAATGAAAGAAACTTTGTTTAATTGAATGTATTTTGCATTTATGGTTAATTAACGAAATTATGCGCGTTTAATTTTATGTTCTAAAAAACGCAATTATACAAATGTATCCTACAGCTGTAAAATAAATAAGACGACTACAAACAAGTATTCGAATTATATCCTTGAATAATAATTGCGGTTGTTATACACAGCATTTTGGATAGTAGAAGATAACAGTAAAAATAAAACAGGAACAATGCTTTTTAAAAAGTAATTTAAATGCATTGCATTCTCTTCAAATGCACACGAACTTTTTTATTATGAAGGATTAGAGGAAATTAAAAGCATGTTTTTGGAAGAAGAAAATGTTATCACTTGTTCAGATTATATTTTATGAATACACTTAAGTCTTGAAAAATAAGCCGCCTAATTACATCATATTGGATAACGTAAATTATAAAAATGATTTTTTCTATACTTGTTCTTAAATATTCAATTATAATGAATCGCATGCTGTAAGTATATTTTTCCGAGAATTAAAATAGCTAGCTTTTTAGTATGTATTCACGATTTTGAAGAAGCCTAAATTCCAACTAATGTATTCCATGTACGCAGCTTAAAGGTATCCGTCCACTTAAGAATGATAAAATATAATTTAATCAGCTTTAAAATTTATCCAACTTTTAAAAAATCTAACATTTGTTGTTTCATCCGTCGCTGATCACGTTTCTAAATTTAATTCTATTAAGACGTTTTTCAGGAGCGTGCGAATACACATTTACACGATTTTCTCAAAATCTCAAAATATCTTTAAGTTTCTCAACATCTCAAAATCGTTTCCTCAAAAGAATATTAAAGGGTCAGTCAAATTTCTTGTGTCAGTCAAATTTCTTTAAAACCTATTGTTCTTCTCAGAATGCGAATATCTTTCATATTGCATTAAAATTGAATGTTTTTAAAAATGACGATTACTTTTCGACAAAATTAAACAGGAAATTCTATTTAAGCTCAACTATTATTTCATATGGGAGCGCATACAACTTATAATTTTAGAAAGGTATTCTCTCTCTAAATTATGATTCTAATAAATTATTTCGTGCGCTGAATTTTAATAAATGTGAGATCGATATTTGTAGAAAAGGTCTAGTTTAAAAATAAAGAACCGAAGAAGATACATACAAATAACTTTGCAAACATATTTTTTGTAAAAAAAAAACATTAGGTATAAAATCAAATGTAAAGATATATCAAAGCTCTTTGTATACTATTGTAATTTCTGTTTTTAATTTAGAAAGTAATCAAATTTTAACAGAGTGGTACATTTAGTCAGTTCTAGAATACTGTAAGCTTAAATTGCATAGATTTTATAGTCCATCATCGTTGACCATTCACGTTTAAAATACTACGACAATTGTTAAATATTGATTGATTCTTATGTACGGTTATGGAGTGATTCGATTTCCGTTCTGTTTCTCTAACGGAGCTTGCGCACTACTCATTGGCCGTACTTTCCAACCAAACTCTCAGTTTCATTCGTTTATTGCAATCCATCCTGAAGACGACACGGAGATTTTACTCTCCGCAAAGTCTGATGTCAGATGTTTGTCAGCAGTGAAAATGTTTTCATTGTGGACAGCTTTTGCACTGTGCATGTGCAATCCAGATTAGAAAGATATTGTTATCGACTTCAGCCTTTTTGACTGTCGTTGCCTGTGTTTCAGGGTTTTTGGCATCAACGGCTGTGTAGAACATTTCGTATTCAGGGTCTTCCAGTTCACGTATAGCAGCAAAACAGGAGGCAGCGTCACTTTGCTAATCTAAATTTTAATCGCTCGTCGCTTGTACGTTGCTCATTTCAAAATCGAACGTCAGTCGGCCGAGAAATAGTCAATAAAGTTGTGACGTATGCTGAAATCACGGACATTTCATCGCGACTGAAAATCTTTCAATGGATATTTTATGTACTGCTAGGTTGCTTTGACGGTACACACACAGTAGTCCACCCGCCCGACCATGATTCAAAGATGACTGAACTTCTATGTGTCCTTTATCTTTAACAACTTCCGCTAGTTAATGTCCAAAGTCGACAAGCTTGTTAGAGATTTTCTTTTTTGCATTTTAATAGGCAAGTAAGATAGTCGCAGTTTTGCTGCGCAGTCACCATGTCTTTTTATTCATCACTTGCAGCATCTGCCGAAAGGCGCGTTTTGGAATACAGTAATTATACTACTTGACGAATAAACATCAAAATAATCTTCTATAATGCATCAAACTTTGTAATTATTGTAAACAGCGACTTTTATGCACAATTCCGTTCAAATGTCAACGAACTGTCTTCTGAATTACATACAGCTTTTTGTAGTTCATGGTTTTAAGCATTTTTGTTTCTGGCATCATTTCATGGTCCGTTTCTGCTATGCAAGAAAGACTCGAACTCACCAAGAGCAGGTGGCTGCACAGCGAGCTCCATCCCATGCCCGGCCCAGCCACTCAACCATGGTTGACATGGGTCTTCATATGCTCTTTATGTCTTCACCAATGAAAATTGCTCTGTTTATGACATCACGTAATTTTTGTCTTAACTGAACAGTCTTGCCAGTTCTGTGGATTTCGGTAATTATTCATGAGCTTTTATTTCCTGCCCCCGATTGCTTTTTATGTCTTCAGCGATAAAAATCGCACTATTTATAAGATCCCTTATTTTTTGTTTTAATTTGTGATTCCTGTAATCCTTCTGTTGATTTCGGTAGTTGTTCATGAGCTGCTACAATTTCTGGTGCCCATGCGTCATCGCAATCAAAGATTCTAGAACTACTGTTGAAGGGCATCATTGAGTGTTCCAATATTTGTTGAGTCGTAGGCCTGCTGTAGGGTTCCACTCTTACTACGCCTGTCAGAAAGTTTAAAATGTGACAGCATTCAGATTTCTGTATTTCAGAATGAGGGAACCTTGCTTGTAGAATATTTTCAAATGCCGCCCCCTGTAAAAAAAATACCACCAATGTGTTATTGAACAAATATCTTTGCTTTACTGTTCAAAAACAGTTATACTAATGATTAAACGATTATTAAATGCAATATAAATCAATATAAATATAGTTTCCTCTGTGTTTTATCAAACGGTTATGACATTGCGTATGGTTTACGTATTTTGAAGATCGCAAGTTAATAGATGTCCAGAATTTTTTTTCTTTCTTTTTTTAATGGTGAAACTTAAGATCAGTTCTTCATAATTTTGGGTAAGGAGACTATTTCAATACGTGCACCCGCTCTATGTTGAGCATTACACGATTGGTAGCCCCCCAGAAGGAGTACCAATGGGCCGCCGCATTGACAGCAACCCTCTCGAGGAGTCTCAAAGAGGCCCTCATCAGGTTGCGCGGGGCTTGCCTAGCGGGTGGTAAACGGTAACCCTTGCCCGTCTCCCCACATTAGAGGAGGCAGTGCTGGCACCCAGACCAGCGGGGCAGGACAAGCCCGGCCCACTGTCCACCCGTCACCTCTACAACGACCGTCGCACCAATAGGAGAACTCAGGACACCAGAGAGCACGATACTCGTGCAGCATAGACACCAAGGTTTCTTCTGTCCATTGACAGGAAGGAGGTCACAACCACGGTCGGAGGGGCACGCCCTCCGTTCGGCATGGTTCACCTGTTAGTTCTTTGTTCCATGCTTGTGCATGGCCTGCAAGAACCCTTTTGCGGGTTGGAATACTGCGAGAACCGCAGTTTCCTGAAATACATGCACCACCAGTATTTCGAACTTTATGCACCACCAAAGGACTCAATAGTCCCTTTTTGAAATACTTATAGTATTTCTTTTTAAGCACCTAGTACTTATTGCCGACCTTGGCCGGACCTTCGGGAGATACATGCACCACCAGTATTCCCTAGCAAGATCGAGAAGTAAACACATGCACCACCAGTATTTACTTTCCCCACCAGATAACTCTGGTTTTGGGGAAGCGCTCGCTCTTTTCTCTAAGTTGCCCGTTAACTTAGTGAGTCTCCTAGCGCATCGAGGAAGCGGGACAGGGCCTCGCGCCCTTTTTCGCTCCGCACGTAGTTATTGAATGTCGAAGCATCCAATTTCGGGCAGAACCGATTTCTCAGTTCCTGTAGCCCAGGGCACTGGGCTACGATGTGCAGACTGTCGGCTGGACTTGTCAGAGGGCAGAAGTTACAATTCCTTGTCTCCTTAACGGAGAACCGTCGAAAATAGGCCGGGAAGGGACCATGGTCCGTCACGACCCAGTTCACCTTCCTACTTTTCCAAGTTCTCTTTTCGCTCACCGTTGGAAAGATCGTACGTGTAAAACGTCCGACTTCTGCTTCTTCCCACCTTTTCTGCCACAGTTTCCTGGCTTCAGTCCTCATGGAGTACTTCACGCTCCTTATCGAACTCTTCACTCTCTCGTCTACTGCTGGTTTCTGCGTTCCACTCTTCGCCAGAGCATCGGCTTCCTCGTTCCCCCAGGTTCCGACATGTGCCTTCACCCAGTGGAAGCGGATCCGCCTATCTCCGATCTCGGAATGGATCGCTGCAACCATTGCATTTCTGCAATTCAGCCTTGAGAGAGCTTGGAGCGAGGACTGGCTGTCTGTATAGACGTCCAGGGTTTCTGTGCTACGACAGAGTGGGTCCTGCAGACCTTTCAGGATCGCGACGAGTTCGGCCTGGAATACACTTCCGTTGTCCGACAACCTGTAGTGGCCGTCCGAGATTCTCTTCTGACCACTGTACAGGACGTATCCTGATCCCACTTTGCCATTGAGCCTGGACCCATCCGTGAAGAGCTCTAGTCCCTTCCTCCGTGGGCCCAGGGTGTCCCAGCTGATGAACGGGCTCCTACTCGGGTGTGTCCCCCATCGTGGAAGTTCGCCCTCTACTTCGGAGGGTTCTATTCTCGTATCTCCGAACTGGATCGATTGACCCTGCTTCCGGAGTCTCGAGATGAGCGCTTCTTTCTCCACCTGTAGGTCTAGTGGTAGGAGGCCTGCAAGGACACAGAGCGCGGCACTGCTTGTTGTGCGGTAACACTTTGTTATCGCTAGCAGTATAATCCTCTGCACCTGCATTAGGTGCGTCCGCATTCGCTCTGTTCCTCCATCCCACCAGGCTCCGCAGGCATAAAGAGCTACACGCTCCATTCCACGTTTATAGAGGTTCTTCAACACAGTCCCGCTAAGTCCGTTGCCGGGCCTTGTTAGGCTGTGGAGTCTTACCACGTATCTCGCCAGCAGCTGCTTGAGGTGTGCGACGTGTGCCATGGAATTCATCTTTTGATTTAGCACCACTCCCAGCACCTTCAGCTCTGATTGAAACTTTACTATACTACCCCCGAATCGGATTACCGGGGCAGTGCGGGGAGGCCGCACTCGTCCCATTCGACGCAGGGGTCGTACGTGAAGCCCGACCGTTTTGGCTGGGCTGAACTCCAATTTGTGGAGCTCGCTCCATTTCTGAAGGATAGCGAGGGCTTCAGTCGCCTTGCGGCTGCACTGATGCGCATTGGGAGCATCAATTACCACAACGAAGTCGTCCGCATAAGCCTGCAGATAAACTCCAACAGGAAGCTTAAGCTTAAGAGCCGAATTCGCTACGATGTTCCACAGCAGGGGTCCAGAGTTGGATCCCTGCGGACATCCTCTATTGTAGCTATGGACAACCTCCGATCCTCCTGAACGATAGACTACCTCCCTCATTGTTAGGAAACTACTCACCATCCTGTACAGAAATTTTGGGTAAAAGTCGTCGGTCACCTCGATGTATTTACTAGCACTTTGTGTGAATTTCTGGCTTTTACATATCTATACTCCCCTTACTTAAAATATTAATGATAATTTTACATTTATCTAAATGGTTATTTGTAGAAAAATTCCAGAAATACCTTCGTCAACAAAATATTTTCTTTTTCAGTATACAGGATATCTTTAGAATTTTCGAAATCAGTCTATTTTAAGATAATTAAAATAGGCAAGAAAGGAATTGGTTATTGTAGTAAGCAAAAACTCATTCTCTTGCTAAATCAAACGCAACGCTTTTTTCTCGCGACTTAAAAATCAAAGCACATTCTAAAAATATACTTCAGTTCTTTTTTTTTTCTTTTTTTTCCAGAAACTTTTTTTACGGAGATTTTACTTACGGGTATCTTTAGGATAATTTTTTTGTCTCATTCCTATTTTTGTCTCATTCCTTCAGCGCAGAGTTTTAAAAAGCTGTTTAATTATTAAATAATGTTATACTTTCCTTAATTTATAAATGAAAGTTCGTCATAATTTGTCTACTCACCAGCAGACTCACCAGTCTTGTCCAGCAGTCCATTTTTTTTTCGACCCTTGAGTGTGGCAGGTTCAAATCCTGTGAAACAACTTAGCATTGTCATTCCGTATGTCCAGACGTCAAAAGAGATGCCATCCACTTTAGGCCTATTGTACTGTTTGTGTTTAAAGTCGAAGATTTGGAAAAAGGGCACAGTTATGTGATCAGTTGGTGCGAATTCTGGATTCCAAACATTCTGGAGGGCATGACGTCAAGCGTAGACCGTACCTGGGGGGCAAAAAACACGTCCGTGAATTCAGGTTATTTTTGACGAGTTGAAATTTTAAATGCGTTCTATATTCAGTGTTTAAGAACCAAAACATGGCGCAGCATTTCCCCATGGAAAAGCTGCATCTAAAATATTACATTTTAGGGGTGGTACATACCGACCAGTGGATGCAAAAACCCAGTAAATAAACATTTTGTACTTTTTTTAATAAGGTTTGAAGATATTTTAGTCAACGGATTGGGGCAACAGCAACTTCCTTCCATGCAATAGGTAACTATTTCACGTGTAAATGATTTCCCTGGTCACGTGTTCTTCTCTTGGAAATAACTATTTGTTGATGTGAATTTTTCTATTTTCGTTTGCTGAAAATTGTATTATTAATTGAATTTCTGATAGGTAATTTCAGTAAATAAACAACATAATGCCAATGACTGTTGATTTGCTGGTATATTGCACCATTTTTGTTTTCTTGAAACCTCAAAAATGCCATAGGTATATAAAAAAAATTTATTTCTTCAAAAACGAATATTGCTTCAGTGTAGATTTACTGGACAGTTTACCCTATTCACCAATTTCTACTAAATATTTAATTTATGCTTTCATGAAGTATCAGAAATTATCCTATAAAGGCAAAAAAAAAGTTTCACTTTTTTATCGTTGCCCTCACGAAACACTAAGTTTTTTTAAAATAGCGATTTTGATTTCGGTATACGTTAAGTACGGTTTTAGACAGTAATGCTTAAAAAAACTTCTAAACAATGTATTAATTTTTCCTTTCTATTTCCGTTTTTAAACTACTTAAATGATTGGTGATAAAAACAAGTTGGGTATTGGCGAAGCTTTGAAAGTCCTTCTTTCATAGACTAAAAATTGGGGCGTCATCAGGTAAAAAGCCTCTCCTGTAGGAAGGATGGTTCTCAACAATTTCCAATTCATTTTTTTTAAGTTAACATCAATAGATTTTGAGTTATATTATATGCATACGAACATTGCATCAGACCAAAAGATCTTAAAATAAATTCAAAGGATACGTAAAAATGGATTGTGCAGATGTAGCAAATGTGAATGCGCATAGTGGTATCAGTTCCATACGATATATGCCACACAGAAATGAGTAGATATCTGTCAAAATAGACCTTTCGTACCTTTACTTTTCAAGAGAAATTAAAAAATCTGGAGCTACTCCACTCGACTTTCCGAACTATTACGATTAAGATCATTACCAAGCATTTAAATAAATTTTAATCGATGAATAATTCAAACATATATACCCAATTTGAGCTCAATCGAATGCGCTGTTTAAACGCTAGCGCACTTTCAGGAATTTTTCCCCGTAGGCCATAATGTAAAAGAAAGCTTTGTCGTAGCCCTCTAGAAAATCTATAAGTCCTGTACAAACCACAATTAATACCGGTCTTGCGACGGTGGTTTATAATGTACATACCCATTTTTACCTCAATCGAATGCCCCGTTTAGTAGCTATCGTGTTCACTCACATACACACAAACACACGCACACACATACATACATCTAGCAAAAATAGCTTAAATGAATTCAGAAGACCTCAAAACGTGAAAATTCATCAAAATCTCGAAATGGAATCTGTTCATGATTACAATACTTTCCTTACAAGGTGCATTTTCGGAAAGTAAAATTGGGCTTTAAATTCATTTAAATCCGATGCTTTCGACGTCTCTCGCGGGCCTCTCAGTAGGTCCTATTTTTTTTTTTAAATGTCTACCTTCGTCAAAGTTTTATTTACATAGCCTAGTATTTTAATGGTTTGGTAGGCGAAACCTTGACATCTAAAAGAACATTTAACAACTGTAGAGCAGCAGAACATTCTACTCTATAATTTATAGAGGTAGGAATTTTAAAAAAAGAGGACCGACTGAGAGGCCTGCTCTTTGCAACAGAAATCTGTTACTGAACATCCAGACAAATTGGCAAGGTATAGAGAGGAGACTTTATTCTGGTATCCACTGTTCACCATCCGATACAAAACTTTCTCTGAGCAAAATTTTCCACGAGAGATATGTACCTTTATTTTTGTCTGAGTTTATGACTGGCTGCACGCAAGGGTTTACCCCAAAAAAGA
>JAWZYV010005566.1:0-10048 GCA_038373885.1 Cheiracanthium punctorium
AAATGGTTACTGTTTTATTTTTACTTCAAGAGTCTGAATCATTTAATAAATTTGCGAATATGGCAACCTAGATATGCTTAATCCTCAATTTTTCCACTGTTTGGGTTACAATTGCCAAATGGTGGAGAATTTCCATACAAAATTTGGTAGGTCTAGCATCACCCGTCTGGGAGCTACGTGAGACAAAGGCCAATTAACTAACTATCTGACATTTTACAATTCGTTTTATTTATATAGATTTTAAGTATATAAACACAACAAATCAAGCACTATATTCTTACATTTCGATACCGAGGAGAAGGCCATCTTTTGTGTCCATTCTATTCTCCCCATTTAGGGTTATAATATGCTACGTGGGACGCTCCCGGCTGAAAATATACAATGTAACAGCATAAATTTTTGTGCTTCAATATCGTATTCGTTACAATTAGTTTTTCGTACCAGTTACATTTTCTGAATACCTCCCAACACACAATCAGCCAGTCTCGCAAGGCGAGTGATTCACTGGATGCTGAAACTGGACCAGTCAGACCTACAGTAAGAAGAAATTTTGTGCCACTATTTTAAGGTGACCATACGTCCGCAATTTCTTTTTTTTTTTTTTTTTCGAACTGTTCTAAAAATGTAAAGGAGCAACTGAGGACAATTTTTAATTACTACATAGTTTTTAAATTAGATTACTATTAATTATTTCATTAATTATAAAATATCCCCAATTTTGTTTCAGAATTGGGGACATGTCCTCAATTCTACGTTCAAAAATATGGTCATCTTAACTATCTACGGAGAGGAAAACTCTTTCAAATCGGAGCATAGTTACATGTGCAGTTTAGCACAACCGCTAATCAATTATCTACTTATATAATACGCTAACGTATGCCAATACCAAAATCAACGATATTTGCACGCTGAGAACGGCAACAGCTAGATGTAAACATGAGTGGAATAACAATAACGTATGTTCGAAAATCGAAATGAGCAGTTCAATGACGTATCACATGGAGCATGCCTATGTCAAGCGGTTGCTAGATTGCAAAAGAAAAATAATGGATACACAAAAATGCAAGATCTTTCGGACTTCAAAGCTTTAAAATATCGAATGGATAATACTGGGCGCTTTCATCGCCCCTCCAAAAAATCTGGAGTGACTCCACTCGACTTTCCGAACACTTACGATTAAGATCATTACCAAGCATTTAAATAAATTTTAATCGATGAATAATTCAAATATATATACCAAAATGAAGCTCAATCGAATGTATCGTTTAAACGCTAGCGCACTTTCAAGAATTTCTTCCCATAGGCTATAATGTAAAAGGAATTTTTGGCGTAGCCCTGTAGAAAAACTATAAGTCCTATACACATCAAAATCGATACCGGTCTTACGATGGTTGTTTATAACATGTACACCGAATTTGAGCTCAATCGAATGTACCGTTTAAACGCTAGCGCACTTTCCAGAATTTTCCCCATATGCCATAATGTAAAAGAAATCTTTGTCGTAGCCCTGTAGAAAAACTATAAGTCTTATATACACCGAAATCAATACAGGTCTTGCGACGGTGGTTTATAACATATATACCTAATTTGAGCTCAATCTAATGTACCGTTTAAACGCTAGCGCACTTTCAAGAATTTTCCCCCATAGGCCATAATGTAAAAGAAATCTTTGTCGTAGCCCTGTAGAAAAACTATAAGTCCTATACACACCAAAATCAATACCGGTCTTGCGACGGTGGTTTATAACATATATACCCAATTGGAGCTCAATCGCATGCCCCCTTCAGGAGCTATCGTGTTCACTCACATACACACATACACACACACACACATACATACATACATCTCGTAAAAATAGCATAAATGAATTCAGAAGCTCTCTAAACGTGTAAATACACCAAAATCTCGAATTCGAATTTTTTTATGATTACAATACTTTCCTTACATGGCACATGTTCGGAAATAAAAATGTCACCAAGCATTGGGCTAAAGTACATTTTAGGCATTTGCTGTTTCAACATCAGCTTTTAGGATGACACCCAAATGTGTAGCTACCCTACCTAAATAAATTTATTGGCAAATGCTGTTAAAACAAAGAAAGGTGATTTTCATTGAAATGAGTCCAGGAATTCAGTCAACACCTCTCTGAGTATAAAGAACAGTAAGGTATGGAGCGGCTAGTAAGTAAATATTTGGGCTTCTATCGCCCCTACAAAATACAGGGCATACTGCTCGGGTTCCTGTTGAGAATAAAAGCAATATAAAACAGAAAAATTTTGAAAACAAAGGAGTCGTTCAATGCTTGATGAGTTATCGCCCAAGTAGGTAGATTTTCAGAACGTAACACTGCAGGCAAAAATGACAACTTTCAATAGAACATATGAATTTCAATGGATAAGCTAAAATACAAGCCTCATTTTTTCAACATATATCCAGTCGAAGAATTCAGTTGCCAGAGGACAGTAATTCACAAAGGCGAATCATCACTTCGACTGCCAGCTGTGAAGGGTCCCTGGTGAACCTGGACCACTTGGAGTTATCCTCTTGAAGAGGAATTTTTTTTACCACTATGTATGCCGTGGCGATCTCTTTCAGTTCCCTGTCGTTGTGGAGGTCAGCCAAACTCAGAACATCACAAGCATTGTCCCGAGTCAGATTGTCCTCCAAAAAACTGGCGCACTGCTTCTTCAGCGCTCCAACTGCGTACTTTTCTGCCAGCTGGTACAGTTGCGCGGCAGTGTCTGGAGTCAATTCTTGCAGTCTCCCCTTGTAGAGATACTCCAGGAACTGGTGGAAGGTTTCAGCTTCCACATTCCCACTTCCCTCCTGAAAGTCGTGTGTGGTACGACCGAAGATTTGAAGTGCAGCATTTTGCAATGAATTCCAATTATTAATGAAATGACTAGCAAGGGTTGTACGAGTTGTTTTATCAGTAGTAATAATTAAAAATTGTCTTTAGAAGGAATACTTAAAAAAGCTAGAAGCATCGTACTTACTATCCCATGTTTCACAATGCTGTAGAAAAGTTCTTTTTTTTTTTAAATATTGGATTTTTAAAATAATTTTTCACAAATTTAAAGTTCACTAATTTAAATTTAAATTTGCATGCTGACTGTCTCAGGAAGGAAAAAAAAATGAAAACAAGGGAAATTTGAAAGCTCTTTCAGTCCTCACCTGGAACCCAGAGATTGCGTAAGCACTACTCCGGACTCCAGCCGTTGCCACCGAGACTCAAGGCCAGATCGCTGACCGGTGGGCAGCCCGTGACGTCATCACTAGATGGCGGATTGAGAAGGAGGCGAAAATTCCTCCGCACCAGTTTTTCGTCTCTCTCCCCCCCTGGTCAACGACGAGCTTCGCCGTTGCTTGTTCTATCGTCAGATCGGCGTGGATCGCTGCACGTGGTTAGCGTTTTTATGGCTCTTTTGCTTCAAAACTAAAACGTAAGTACGTTTTTTAAATAATTTGTCATTAATATTGCATATTATGTAATGCATGATTAGTCATATATTGTTAAATATCGTTACAATCTTGGTGATTAAGCTTTATAGGCGATTGGATGTCTTATTTTCACGTGTATGTAATTGTAATGTTGGATAGCATTAAACATAACTGTTATTAATATATGTATCAGGGGCGTAGCCAAGGGGGGTTAGGGGGTCATAACCCCCCCATGAGGAATTTTTTGCCATACAAAATGTATATTCTTCACTACATTGTCACACCCACGTATACATATATATGAGTTGTAGTAGTCGTAACCCCCCCCCATGAAAAATTTCTGGCTGCGCCCCTGTATGTATACATCATTGAATCAATTTTACAGTACTTTACAATAATTTTCAGAACATGCCCAACAAGTGCTGTGTGCCACACTGTCGTGGAAATTACGATGAGAAAAATAAAGTTGCTGTATTCATGTTTCCAAAGGAGGACAATTTGAAAAAAGTTTGGCTGCAACGAATTTCTAGGGAAAACTTTGACCCTACAAGGAATTCTAGGGTAAGTTGATTTAATATTCTCATTTCTCATAATTGAAATCACATAGTTATGTTTCTTTACTAGAAATCCTGTTACAGGTAATTTATTAAAATTGAGGCCCATTTGCACTTTTCTAAAACTAATAATTTGATAGTTAATGTCTTTGATATTTAATTTTCTAATGATACTAATCGGAAAATATTTCATAGATTCAATCTTTTGAAATATATGATATTTATACTTTTGTTTAATATTTATAAAGTTTGAAGTTAAATTGTTATTGATTTTTATATATGATGAGAGTACACACTTTTTTTTTTTTTTTTTTTTTTTTTTTTAAGGTATGTGAACGTCATTTTGCCGCATCTTGCTTTGAAACACATGCTGAAGCTTTTGATGAAAAACATGGAAAACTTATATCAGCGAAGCTGGAGAGAAAGCGCCTCAAACAAGATGCTGTGCCAACTATTTTTCCTGATTATCCCAAGTACTTCTCAGATTCTATGCCGAGAAGAGAATGTCCGGATAGAAAAAGAAACCGTGCTGAGGAAAAGAACATCCAGGCAGCTATTGCTCAAAGTTTAGAAACAAAAAAGACTTATGATAAAGAAAGAGACTTTACTAATATCGAAGAACTTGTTCTTTGTTTATTGAAATTTCAGCCATCTGCATTTTGGGATGTTATTAAAAAAAATAATAACATCATTTTTTTAAATCTTCAGACAGAGTTAAATAATGTCTCACTAAATTATTCAGTTGTAATCAATGAAAGTCTGCAGCTTGGATTATCCTATAAAGGTGAGGTTGTAAATAGTTTTTCTTGTTATAAATTTCCTATTACTGTAAAAAATATAAATGATGTAATGAGTATTTTAGAAGCTATTGAAATGAATGATAAAATCCCTTCTAAAGAAAAGCCAAACCTTGATATTGTATTATCCTTAATTAGTAACTTGTCTGAAATAGTTGATGATGATAAAAGAATCTCCTTAAATTTTCTAAAAGAACAAATTTCTCTCGTGTTTACTAAGCCTGAAAAATATAGATATTCTCCCGAAACGTTAATTTTTGCATGTATGTTTTATTTAATATCTCCAATGGCCTATAAATTTATTCGTCAGTCGAGTGAACTAATATTGCCTCATCCATCTACTATACAGAGAGTAACTGCAAAATTTAATGTAAACCCATTAGATGAATTAAAAGACAATTTTTTAGGGTATGCAAAACAAAGGGTAAAAACTCTTGAACAACAAGAATTATATGTATCCCTCATGATTGACGAAATTCATTTAAAAGCCTGTTTTGATTTTAAGGGGGGTGCTATTGTTGGGTTTGCACATCATAGTGTAGAGTCTGCAAATAGTGCTCATGTGTTCATGCTGCAAAGTTTGTTTTCTAAATTTAAAGATGTTGTATATATTTTACCTGTTAAAAAAATTACAGCAGATATATTGTTTGAAATAGTGAAAAAAATTATTATAAAGTTAGAAGAATTCGGTTTTAAAGTAATAGTCATTGTTACTGATAATAATAGCATAAATAGAAAATGTGTTGCACATTTTAATAATCCTTCTGAAAATTATGTTTATTCCCATCCCTGCAATTTACAAAGACCATTATTTTATTGTGTAGACCCAGTCCATATAATTAAAAGCGTTAGAAATAATTGGGTGAAAAAAAAGAAATAAAGAACAGGCCATGTATTATCCAAGTTTTGATGCAACGTCTAATAAAATTATTACTGCATCCCTTTTATCAGTTAAAAAACTGTATGAAATTGAATCTGGAAATATTTTAAAGTATGGTTATACTTTATCCCAAAAAGCATTGTGGCCCACTAGTTTAGAAAAGCAAAACGTGAATCTTGCACTCCAATTGTTTAATCCAATTGTAAGCAAAAGTTTGATAAGTGTTGGTAAAACAAATAATATACTAAATCATTCAGGAACATCTGCGTATGTTGAACTGTTTCACAAATGGTTCTCGATTATGAATGTAAAATCACCACATAAAGGATCACGTTTGAAAAATGAATTTTGTAAACCATTGACCTATAGTGAAACTGATGATAAGTTAATATTTCTATGTAAATTTTTGGATTGGCTAGAAAATTGGGGGAAATTAAATCATGACACTGGTAAGCTCACCAGGGAAACACATTCTGCTCTTTTAATTACCACAAATTGTATAATACAACTGACGCAGTATTGTACATCAGAACTTAGAATGTCTTATTTATTACCTGGAAAAATACAGACGGATGAATTGGAAGCAAGATTTAGCTTATATCGGAGAATGACTGGCACCCATTATCACATTTCAATGCGACAAATCTTAGAAGTAGAAAAAAAATTAAGAACATGCAAAGTTTTAAAATTAAACCTTGAATCTAAATCTAAAGGATCATTTTATGTAGACGAATTTATCTGTGATAGTGAGAATGTAGATATGGCTGAAAATAATCCCATTTCTTTAAGTGATCCCTTTTCATCTGTATTTGTAACTGATGATGATATTGACCAAGAAAAAAACCAATTTCCTATTATAACATTTTTAGCTGGGTACTGTACCCATTCAGTATTGCATTTAAATTTAAAATGTGATACTTGTCAAAATAATTTAACAATTGATAGGACATTAGCTTTTGAACCAAATTACAAAATTATTTGTGATTTTGATAGAGGGGGTTTAAAATATCCAACTATAGATGTGGTAAATATTGTTGCACACAATTATATTGTTATTAAAAAGCTAATTTCCGAATTAGAAACGGAATTCCTTAAAGTAACAAATCACAGACAGGTAGCTATTCAAATCACTTTAAATGTTCTATCTACAAAAGACATCTTTCTTATTGATTGTGAGAAACACTCTTGTAGCAAATTAATATCATTGACTGTCAGAGCAACAACTAATACATTGCTAAAAAATTATTGAAAAACAAAAAATGATAACATTACTAAGAAACAGAATAAAAGAAAACTAAATACTTTGACCAATAAATAAAATTTAATAATATGAATAACCATGCAACTTATGAACCATATCGCTGAAAACACAGTCATCAAATGTTTTTAATTTTGTTAATAAGAAAGTATTCATAAGCATTTTCAGTATTTATTTATTGTTACCAAAGACTCCTAATATTTATTATTATTGCTATTTAATATATTCATTTTTGATATAAAAAATAATTTTTTAATTATTCACCCAATCTAGATAGAGTGAAAAAATTAAATTTATTTTACATGGTTGCAATATTATTTATGAACATTTAAGTATATTTAATATTTCAGCATTACAACACTTATTCTAATTTATAAAGGATGATATTTATGCGTTTTATTATACACATAATATATTTGATACACTTACTTGATGAACACCTAAACTATGATTCTAAAAATCTACAGTTTTTAAATAAATAATCTGGTGTCCTATAATTAAAGGCTTGAAAAGAAAAGTTTTAATACAAATAAGGATAGTAGTTATTGATTATTTTAAACTATGAAAATAGATTTAAAACAAAAACAGATGTAAGTATATATATATTATTAACTCATGCACTGTTCTAATATAAAACTTGTGTAGTTTGCCCAAAATATTCAAAGCAAAGTTATGTTGAATGATTTTAAATGTACAGGGGTCATTTTTTACTTATAAAATGGTGTGTAAAAACAATTCTTATTCTAAGCCTGCAAAAAAGAAAAGAAATCATAAAATAAAATGCACTGTATTGCTTATGTAGGAATTATTCAGTTTAAATGTATTGGAAACTTCAAGATTTTTAATATATATATATTATATAATCAATTCAGAATTGATTGTGAATCTTTATTTTTTGATATTATATGCTCAAAAAAATATTAATGGTAAAAACCTTATTTTGGCTATATTTGTTTATTTATTTAATGTAAAACTTTGCATCAATAAAGAGTTTTGGTTGTGATGAATCATTTGTCTTAATTTCAGTAATTTTTTGCTTGAATTTTAGTCATTGACACACACATACTTGATATTGGAAGACTCCAAAAAAAGAAATGCTGAAATAATCCTTTTAGCATCTTTACTAAAAAATCAATAGCAAAAAAAATAAAATAAATAAATACAATAATAATTTAAATGTATATAGCGTTATCAAAACAGTATCTCAGTTGAGATTCATTTGATGTATTAAAAAGTGGTTCTATTATAATTATGAAAAACACATTACAAAAAAAAAATTTTTTTTTCCTTGATAAAGTGAATTCTTTTATATTATTACTTTTCTAGTTCTATATATATTTATAGCTCCATAAGATATTTTTGCTATGTTATTTGTTCTTGTCTGTACCTCTCTGCGAGAAAGTATTTTTTCTATCAAAAGTGCTTTAAAGTAGCAACACTTAAATTTGAAAAAGAAATTTTTTTAAACTGTTTTTTTTTCCTCATAAGTATTGATAGATGTAAAAAGTAATTCAACCAGTTCGGACGGAAAGAAAAAAACCACACTGGTTAAAGATAACAAATCAACTGATTGAATCCACCTATCATGTAAAGAAAAAGAGAAAAAAAAAGATTGAAATTGCAATCTTGCATTATTTTCTTGGAGCGAGTTCATCGCCGCCTTCTGCCTGTGACGTCACAAACCAGCGATCTGGCCTTGAGTCTCGGTGGCAACGCTCCAGCGAGGTATCCAAAAATCCACCGTAGAAGCAACACTTGTCACACAGAAGGGGAAGTGTGCGTTATTTCAATATGAGACGAGACGGAACAGGTTAAACCTGAGTTCAAGATTAAAAATGAAAGGAAAGTAATGACGCAGCTCCGATAAAAACATTTCGCTGTAATTATTGCCGTCTGCATGAATTTTTTTTAATCTTTCAGTGCACTAAATTACACTTATACGTATTTTATCAGTTATTTATTCTTACTTTATCAGTTATTTATTCTAAACTTAAGAACGGCATCTGGGCTGCGGGTATACTATTACTATTCGAGAAGAACTGTGCTTTGTGCTTTTTAGCTCTAAATTAAAAAAAAAATATTTTTAATAATAATAATTTTTTAAATTAAAAATAATTATTAGTAGTAACAGTAATTATTATTATTAACTCTCTGCAGTCTCTTATACGTTTTTTAAATCTTCAGAATTTCCTCAATCTCTGTTACAGCAAATTATAAGATTTTTAATTCGGGGAAATGAAAGTCTGTTTATGATTTCTTTTGATTGTCACTTCAAAGAACACTCCCGGAGCAAGTTAAAATTTTTTTCAAGGTTAGGAAAAAGTTGGATCTCTTATGAAATTTTTTATTTTTGCATACAAATTAAAGATTGTAAGCACTGAAATATAATATGTAACTATAAATATTAGTTTCACGTAGATCTCTGTTGGCTAAGTGTTTGAGTTTTGTCAGTGAATGAAAAAATGTTTCTGAATGACAAAATGATCACAATATTTATCTAAATTTATTCATCAAAATGAATCACGAAAATATATTTTTTAAATCTGAAATTTATAGTCGGGTGGGGGGTTGGGAATAAAGAACAAACACACCCCTTATTTTTATATACTACATAAATGAAAATATAAAAAAAATATTGAACAGTAACAAGCTGTCCTATCCCACAGTACAATCTAATCCTTAAAATAAGGTTCAATATAATAGTATCGATTAAAATACTTTTAACAATACTTTATTATTCTAGCTTACTTTAATACGACGGCGGGGGGGGGGCATGGGATTCTTTATCTATTTTCATTTTCATGTGTATTTTACTTTTACAAGTGTAGTTCAGCAATTCAATTTTTTTTTCCATTAAAAAGCAGTGGCGAATCTAAGGGTTGTTCCTCTCTTGAATCAAAAACTTTTCCCAGTTACAAGGGTTTAATCTACCAAGAACCTAGGTTTTACCTGTTCGGAGAAGCAAAACCTTTTCTAGATCGACCGCCCACGGCAAATTTAAAATTGGGGCCCCCCTTTTTTCAAAATAAAGATTTAATTTTTTTCCCCCTCCCGAAACTTACTGCCCATTGGGTTTTGCACCTCAGCTCACGCTAGGGCGGTCCTTGGGGAAACTCCC
>JAWZYV010005569.1:0-17066 GCA_038373885.1 Cheiracanthium punctorium
AATTTTACAAGTCGGGTCAATTTGACCCATACCGCGGTTTTAGGTATACCTATCTCAAGCGACGCGATTCTAATAAGAATTATAGCGTCAATATTTTTGCACTTTTAATGTAATACTAAACTTAATATGAATGTTAAGATTGAACTAATATCATTACCGTTGAAATATAACATAATTGTTGCATTGCAACGTGAATTCTGCAAGTTGGGTCAATTGGACCCAGCCCGCGGTTTTAGGTATATCTGAAACGCCGCGGTTCTAGTGTTAAATACTATTATCTGATACAATTCGGTTTATATTATTTCTAAAAAGAAATATGCTTCAAATAGAAAGAGGTTGATAATGAACTAATCTTAACTTCAGGATTAAGCCAGCTATTGAAAATAAGACTCTTTTTAGCATTGAGTTTAAAATTTGAATTTCTGATAACTAAAGCCCTCTGAAGGTAAAACAAAATTGCATAAAATTGAACACAAATGTCTAAATTGATCCTAGATAGCACCATTTGGTATCAGTTTTGAAATAAAAGATTATTAGAATAAATCATCTCCAAAAGTGTCAATTACAGGTGCACCTACCCTATGCTTTGATTAAAAAAAGATGTCTATATAATCATCACACACACACACACACACACACACACACATATATATATATATATATAATCTTTCTTACTTCTTTTCTTATTATTTCCCTTGTTACATGTTATTATACTCGGTAAAGAGGCGTCAACAAAGACAGTATCTTTAAACTGAAAGATGATAAAAATTACACCATAAACTATCACTATTTTAAAAATTAATATCTCTCAACTGTCAAGAAGCCGAAACATGAGCAAATATAATTTATAGCATACCTAATTCTCAATTCGTCACGAAAAGTTACAGATCTCTGCAGTTGTAGTTCTTCCTACAAATCGACCAAAGCGCCCTTTAGTTCAATCTCTTCCTTTCTCTATTGAAATAAATTTTGAACTTGAAATGCGTTCACTTCAATGCAGAGAAGATGCCACAAAATAAATGCATGCCTGCAATGCCATGTGGTTAATTCAAGTACGCCTGAAATACAAATAAGACTCAGATAATATTAGCTGACTCACTCCATTTGTTTGTTTCCCAATCCGCGTAGTTTACCGAATGGCTGGAGATAGTATGAGCTTTCCATGCCAATAAAATCTTACTAAAATTGCTTACTAAATCTTACTAAGTTGCTGAATCATCCTAGTTATTCTAATCATTCCAGAAAATAATTTAGAATGTTGAGATTTTTTTAAACTTAAATAAATACAGTTTAAAAAACAAAAAAACACGCTTGTACAGCAAATCGAACAAAAAAGTGAAAAATAAATATAGTTTAAAAAAACTAAAAAACCCACTTTAGTGATAAATTGAACTAACTAAAAAGCGAAAAATAATTCTTTATATAGAAATAAATTAATGAACGAAAAATAGTATTATTGTGAAAAAAGTGTCGGGCGCTTTGTGCTATATTTTTTGTATCATTTTTGTACTAATCGTACCGATCGAATATTCTCAAGAACTGATATATGAAGCACCCCACGCTTTTTTTCACAATAATACTATTTTTCGTTCATTAATTTATTTCTATATTAAGAATTATTTTTCACTTTTTAGTTAGTTCAATTTATCACTAAAGCGTGTTTTTTAGTTTTTTTCAAATGTATTTATTTAAAATTTATATATTTTTTAATTTTCGATATCTCTCATAAGACACTAAGGAACACTCAGTTAGAAAGTACGAACTGTGAGATAATTTATTTTCGCTGCGCACCAGTGGCGTAGCCAGGATTTTATTTCGGGGTGGGCTGGGTATGAAATTTAAAGCTAAAGTTCAACTGTAAGTTAAATATAAAATTGTAAGCTAAGTAAAGGGTCCCTTTTCGGGGGTGGGGGCTGCAGCCCCTTCAGTCTCCCTCTGGCTACGCCCTTGCTGTGCACCAAAGTATTAATTAACCTGCAGTTAAATGCTATCTTCCTCACTAAAAATAATTAAAGGGTCCTATCTCGGGGGGGGGAGCACAATCCTCAGCCCCCCCTCTGGCTACGACACTGCTGTGCACCAACGTATTAATTAACCTGCAGTTAAATGCTACCTTGCTCACTAAAAAGGAAAAATAGGTCTCTAATCAACAAACAGTTTCATAACGACTACAACAAACACAAACATCCATGTAATAATATACAATATTGAGGTAAAATTTTTAGATTTGCCATCAGGATTTCAAAAATGTAACTACCCAAACATACCATTGAATACAGTTACCAATAGCTAGAGGGGTTCTACTCCATTGTGCTGAGCCGAGTGCCGAAATGGTACGCATGCATACCGCGCGCTTGCTCCATCTCTCTCGCTCGCACGCAAAGGATCTCTAAGAAAATGACTAATCCTGGCTATCATAATCAGGGTAATGGGATACACTTATCAAATTATTGTATTGTAAGCGGTCCTTGATAAGTCTACAAAATTTAAATTAAATCTGACCGTTCAAAGTGGGTCAAAATCGAGTTCAAAGGAGTCGGTTGTAAACAAAGAAACAAAAATACAGGTAAAACTAATAGTAGCATGTTAAAAAGGAAGAAATTGATAATCTAGAACTATATTTTTGTCCTTGTTTTAATCTGATTTTCAACAATTAACAAAATATAAACCGATTTTAGTTATCACGAGCAAAGCAACATTTCTAACGCTTCAAAATAACCACTTCACTGACTTGAAAGTAACCAGTGACAGCTACTTTGGTAGTAAACAAATTTATTAAGCCTTTATTATAGGATCTCTCTAATAGCCCATTAAAATATCCTGCCCTTCACATGAGCTTAGCATGCTACAAAAGCTTACAATAATTATGAAACTTACAAAAACTTACAAAGAATGGAAAACGAAGGGGGAAAAAATGCATTCTAAACAATACGCCTGTCCATGAAAGAACTTTTGTTTGATATTTTGCTTGATGTTCGTGATATTATACCGAAAAATCAAGTAACCAGTAATAAGAATTAGCTAAGTATTTTTTTTAAGTTACAAACTATTAACTCCTTTCTCGCTACCTTGAGAATCATGAGCTGAGCTTTTTCTCCCCATTTCTGGTACTAGTTTTATTTCCAGGCTCGCATATTGAAAACTTATGAGCCAGAAAGACTATAGCAATTCAATTCTTATGCACGGACATTTTTTTATATCGCATTTCACACGACAAATGACATTACCATATTATTTTTAACTTAATTGGAGATAGTTAGATTATTTTATAATAGATGGTAGCACTACTCAAATTTGTGCATTTGCGATAGGCATTTTGCAATCTTAGCTCAATATTTTTACTTAGGTTAGAGAAAAATTTGCTAATATTTATTTATGTTATGAAGTTTAATAAAATTATCATTTGGTGTTTAAAACATATATTTTTAATTTTTCCCTGCTTACTGGATAACATACATTCAATCACGATAATCCTAAATGTTGACTTCTCCTGAAAATTTATTTATTTATTTATTTTTTATTTCAAGTTTAAAAAATGTGCAAAATCGTAAACAGAATAAATAAATTGTAAATACACTTATTTTTATAGAATTTTCTTGAATAAAAAATAGACACTTTTACGACCGTTTTCTTCGACCTTTTCGGAAATAATACAACCTTTAAGACGCTAACAGTCTTTTTTTCTCTTTTCTTTTACAGGCTACTCAAAAATATTTTTTATGCTTTTTTGATACATATGTTGCTGATTCCCCAAAGGCAAGAATGAATAAAGTTACAACAAATTATGAGTTTGAGCATTTTATTAAAAGTGGTTGAAGGAAAGGATTTAAAGAAAATTCAGCGTCTTTAAAATTCAGTTTCCAGTTGATTCTGGTTATAATAGCATGGTATACGCTAAAATGCTAAAAGGACAAAGATTGTTACACAAAATATTTCATAGCTAAATATCAATGGGTTTAGAAAGTTTATTTTCAGTATTTATAGTGTCGTTTTCTTTCAAAACCTTCTTTCTGTGCAATATAGATTGATAAGTTGATTGATAAGTTGGAAATAATACATCAGTGTTTTTATTTGTACATTTATATTTTTCGGCATTTCATGCATTCTAAGTTACATAAAAAGAAAAGGATAAAGCTAGTTCCAAATAGAAATATAATTTTTTTTAAAGTTTAAATTATGCATTTTTAAAGCATTGTTTAGATTTATTTATCTATTTTTGTTTTCTGTATACATATATATATATATATATATTATATATATATATTATATATATATATATATATATATATTTGAATTAACTGTTACAATTATTACTCAGTTTATTAGATTTATTCTTTAAACAATTGCTGTTATTGAAAATATTTCAAGAATGACACAAAATTTCAAAACTTATGATTGAGATATAATAGCATATATATGTTCCTCTTTTTTTCATTTGCAAAGAAAAAAGAAATTTTTAAAATATTCTTTGGTGGCATTTAGAAGTTTTAGACAAGTCTACTCATTTAACTATATAAAAAGAGACTAGAATTAAAAAATGTCAACCACAAGGAATGGTTACATTAAAACAGTCTGGAAGGTCTATTGCTTTTGTTAAGAAGCAATTTCAGAACTGTTCAAGAAGAAAGAAGGTAAATAGCTATACAATACGTTTTTATTTATGTAAAAAGAAGTCGAATAAATGAACCATACATTCAATAACACAAAACACTTTTAGAAAATAAGAAAAATGCTTAACATACAATTTTTTTTAATCTTTTAGACAAGGGCATGAAAGACTATACTATCACTAACGTACGTTATACCAAAAAGAGGTGAATATGAAAATAAAAGCGGAAAGACGCAGGAAAAATTATTCTAGGTAAATAATTACCCTCGTTCTAATTTATTTTAGTTATTTATCCAATTGTATGTAATTGAATCAGTAATTAAATTTAATAATAATTATACTAATTATTTTCCATGTTTGCTTATACCGTCGAGTAATTTAGAATAGTTAAAAAACTATGGCCTTGAATTAAAATATCTTATTCAAACTGGTAATGGAATTTGCAGTCTAATTATGTGTTGGTGTCATGACAACAATAGTCATTTGATAAAGATGTTGACTGTGACATGTTTTATCGCACATATATTCCTGGTAATAAAGCATGAATGCATTATCGTACCTCTAACGAAAACATGTCGTCAAGCGATTTAATGAGGCAGTTGCATTATCTGAGAGTAAAACAGTAATAAATGATGTAAAGATTATGTATTAAACATGCTTCCTAAATATTCGTAATATCCTTAAAAGCATGATAGCACGTTTAGGTTGCACAAGATGCTCTAAGATGTACCAAATGAAAGTAAATTATTTTTCACTTTAAAAATTGGGAAACACATCTACTTTAAACCATATCTTCATATTTCTGAACATGATGGTCTTACAAACGATGCGTTGCTTACCGACAAAGGCAGTGTAAAATAGAAATCTTAAAAGTTCTCATCTGTGTTTCTTTTTTGTTTTACTTTTTTTTAGTGCCGTTGTAGATGGAAAATGAATCTTATATGTACAGAGAACTTCAAAAATATCTGACATAATTGTAAATGGGGACAGGAAGAACCAAGACGAATCAGAATTACACTTCAATGAAGTGTCTAAAACGTAATCTTCATACACCCGCTAATAGTCACTTTATGAAAGGTATTGAATTGTTGGTAAAATTTCGAAACGGCGCTTTAATAAAATTTTATTTTATTTTTCTCCCAAAATACCAAACTAAAATTTGTAATTTTGAATTAGATTTCATTCGCAACGGTGCAATTTTCGGATAATAAAACCATTTATGATCAAAATTTATAAGGAAAGTGACCAAACTCCTCAATATCTTTTGAGAAGAAAATATTTCCATTAGGACGACGTTTTAGGTCCTGCATTTCTATGTAATTCTAAATCGTCTTGGTTCTCTCTATCACTCGTTAAAACTGAGCCAGACAGTTTTTTGAAGAGACCTGCATATGTTCTCACACGCAGAGTAGGACAGTATCGTAAATAGATGTATTTGAAATACATTTTTCAAAATACGCTTGTATCTTGTATTTTCTATTTTCACTTGTAAAAAGCAAAGTATCTTGAAAATGCATTTAAAACACATTTTCAATGTATCTTGTATTTTCAAAATACTGAAAATACATTTTGTATTTTGACGTTAAACTAATCATAACACCATAGATTGCACAGATGGGATGTACGAATGAAAATTATGGAATTGCTGATATTTAATGATAAAATTTCTGATTTCCCCTCTTGGTGCAATTTATGAGCTGCACAAGCAATACGCGTACTAAAGGAAGAAGTGTTAGGATCTACTGTGATCTTTAAATTCAACTAAATAAGAAAGGAATCAATCATTTCATGTTCCTGTTTAAAAGAGTAGTATAATAATGTTCGATATAGGATTTTTTCTAGATTTACAAATATAAATGAAGCCAAAAGAAGTAAAAACATGTTTGAGCAGTATTTATTGGATTTTTAAAAGGAATTTATAAACAATTTGTATTGTGTTGTTAAGTTACAAAAAAATAAGACTGTCAGTGTCTTGCAGTAATAAGATGGGTTATTGGTTATTGTGGTTCAGATAAATCCACAAGAGGGCTATCTACTTAAAGCGGGGTGCCTTGGGTGGAGGACAATTTAAGGGGTTCTAACTTGTATTCTCGTTACATCTGGAGAAAACCGTTCCAAACCTTAGACCGTTATATAGACAGCCGCGAGTAATAGTATAGTATATGAATTAAGCTTCCATTCTGGATAATTTCGTAACATGGTGTGCAATTCTTAGATTAAAATATTTTCAAATTTTTTCTGTAGATGGAACTGAAAAAGTTAAGGCTCAGTGCCAGATATAAAAATCGGAAAGTTCGATAATATGCAGAACATTTAAATCTACATAAAATTTTAAAATTCAGAGGAAACTTAAATTCTATGATAAAATTGATTAAGCTGAGTTGATTTTTGTTCAAATGTTTAATTGAAATCGACAACTAATAAATATACAAGGTATCCATTGCTATCGGTGCCCAATGCCTATTTCCTAAACCATTAATCAGACACATGGTTCCATTTGAAAAAATGCTTTAAATTGTATAATCTATTATATCAGAAACAATCGAATCCAATAAACCAATGCCTGTAAAAATTACATAACTTTAATTTTTATACGGTCCCCCGGTCCTATCAGTTATATTTCGAAAACTTTCCTTTTTACAATTTCATCCCCCCCCAAATAAAAAAGAATTGTCCTTCTACGACTAAAATTTACCGAGTTACAGCTCCTTAAAGGCAGAGCAATTTTCGAGCTGCAAAATAGGGGTTGTATAAAGAATGAAATTGAGAAAAACTAATGTACATGGTTTTGGTCAATCATTCAAATCAAAAGACCCCGGATGGATTTTTAAAGAGCCTGACTATAACCCTGTGCTTAAAGATTAGTTTTCTAAAATTAGTTTTGCTTCTTTCTCCTCATTATGCCAGAAAATGAAATTAAAACCTGTGATTTTAAATTTCAATGTTTATATGGTCTCTTAACAGGAGATTTTTAAACATGGAAAGTTATTAAGTCAAAATGTCTGCTGCTTCATATCTCGGTGAATTTTGGTCGTAAAAAAAGCGATCTTTTCTTAATTTTTGCATGAAAATCTATGAGGAAAAATTTTCTAAATATAACTGATAAGACCGAGGGACCGTATAAAAATTTAAATTTCTCAATTTGAATTGATTTGACTTCTACTGTTCTGATATAATAGATTAGACAATTTCAAGCATTTTTTCAATGGATTTTTGTGTCTCTGACTAACGGTATTGGAAATAGTCATTGGGCACCGACAGTACTGGACACCCTGTATATAGGGAGGTTTATTTTACGCACTGTGACTTATGGAAATTGAAATGTTTACAGATTATTTTTAAAGAAATTATGTACATTTTTCACACGTTGACATAATACTGTTTTAATAACGTTGTGAGCATCAATGCAGTTTCTGAGAAACGGTCAGTTTCGGATTTTATTACTACATAGGTAAAATTTTGGAAGGTACCGTTCTTAAAAACATATAGTTAGTTTTCTTTAGCACAACCATTACGATTGTTTTTGTTTTTCACATTCAAATATATTTGAATAAAATAAACTGGGATCTTTAGTGGAAAATCTGCCTTATTCTCAATTAAAATATTTTTTTTTAATTTCATGTATTTTGTATGTATTTTGAAAATACATGAATTTTTTCGATTCAGTAAGTATTTGGTATTTTAATGTGTTGTAATCAATGTAGCTTGTATTTTGTATAGAAAATATAGTCTGGATATATTTGCTCAACTCTGCTCCTACGCATTAGAACTTACAAAAAGACACTCTTTACAGCGCTCCCACTATAAACAAAACTATTATAACGGTAATATACTACCGTTATAACGGTAGCCTATTATTTGTTCTCATAAAGGTTGGGTGTATGGAAAAAAATGCTTGTGGTCTCCATTACACAGACACATTAAAGCTTATTTAGATTAACTCCCTATAAAGGGACAATTCCATATGAATGATCTGTGTTAAGTCCTAATCGATTTGCTTACATAGGAACAGATTCTTCAAAAATTTCGTTATAACAACCGTTCAAAATTGTTTTTATCATTAAGATTCACTGCAATCAAACTCAATCAACGAATTTTTTTTTCCTTTTTAATGCATTTCTATAAACTCTAGAAAAAATGCCGTCATCATAGAAATTCCAGCAAAAGTGCTTTTATTTGTTACTTGAATAGAGACACAGTCATTTGTGCCCTTTTCAAATAGAGCCCATGGCAAGCGCCGTACTTCCCATAAGGTAGGCTAGCCAGTGATTGCAGTTTTGCATGACTGTACATGAAAAAAAAAATCCTAAGATATAATGTAGTAAATCACTTTATTATTGATGAAGTTAATGAAATGATGAAATTGTATGCTATAAATAGACAGAAGTTGTTGAGGAAAAACGGAAATGTTTAATGAACGGATACTAAAATGTCGATCTTAAGTTGAATACAAATAATGTGCTATGCTCTGTTGAACATGATAATTTATCATGTCTGTATGGGATAGTAGTTGATGGAGCACTTATTTTTCATTGAAAAATAAAACACTACACTAAAAGCTGTCGCCAGATTACAGTTTTCTTTTCGTGTGACATTCTACGGATCATTTTGTATAATTTGCCATAGCAACACATCCATTTATTACAGCAGTATTTTCTAATTTAGTAGTATATCTACTGTAGCTATTTTTGGACCCTCATTATTTAAACATGTGTCAGATTTCCTTTTAAGTCAGCATTTTTCTTTAACTGCCACGTGTTTAATAAACCACAGAATTCCAAGAACAAGGATGTCCCATTAGAAATTCACAGTTTCTTAGCAAACTAATAATTATAAAAATATCTCATTTGGCGTAAAATGTAAACGGAAGCTGTTGTATTAAAATTTAGAAATACGACTATTATAATGACTAAAAATTAGATTTAATTTTATACGAAAACATTTCATGAACAGCTTTCTTTAAAAAAGAAATGTGTATAAAAAAGGTAATATATTTATATTGACTCCTGATAAAGTATATAATTTTCAAACATACCATACAGAAAATACTAATAGGCATCGTTATTTATTCCAAGAACAAGGCATGTAAAGGATGCGATGTTTAAATAAGCTATACGGAAATAACTAATAGGTATCACTTTATATTTTTTACATTTTAATTGGACTTTAAAAAACAGTACACTAAGTAATGATAAATGAACAACAACTTTAATAATAGAGATGCTTCACTTGCAAATTATTTCAAAATTAACGTATTTTAAATCATTGGAAGATCCTAGAGAGGAGCTAGGAGGCTTCAGGAACCTCAAAAGACATTATGGGAATATTATTCTTTATTGTACATTTTGTTTAGGTCAAAAGAATCTTTTTTTAAAAATTAGACTCTCTCCAAAATGTTACATTGCTTTAAAGTAACATTTTGCTTTATTGTACACTTTGTTTAGTTCAAATTAGATTTGTTGTTTAAATTAATATCTTCCAAGAAAAAAAAAAAAAATGTGTCCGCTACAGTTTGCAGAAAATCAGTTAACTTTTTTCTAGGTTTTAGAGCTTTAATTTTATGAGTGGTGTATTTTGACATATTTTAAAATTAATGCGGTAAGTAACGTCAAACTGCTACATAGTCAAGTACGCTAAACGATACCTTAAAGGTGAGACATAGGGATGGACGCGAGACGAGAGAGAGTCTGGTCTCTCACGAAATTTCTAGCCAGAATTTCTCGTCTCGCATAAATTTACGAAACGAATTACTTTTCAATCAGAATTAGAGTGCTGTATTTGAGGAAGTGTGCCATCCTGAGAAGGGAGGGTATACTTTGCCTGAAGCCTCTACCATTTAACTTGCGTCTCCTTTGTTATCGTTCCTGGTATACTATCAGCCCTCTACAATACACACAAACACGTAACATTTAAAATTAGGACAGCACGAGAGATTTACAAAACACACAAAGGAGAGAATAAAGAAATAAACTGGGGGGGGGGGGAAGAAAACAGAGAAGAGTAGAAGACAGAAAGAGAATAAGTAGACAGAGGAAAGTTAGTACGGTAAATCCAAAGCCTGACTATATAGATGGGGCCCAGGGGCACTAACTTTGGGGCCCCTTTTACTAGCAAAAGCCTTTTAATCCATTTTTTGACCGCTGCTGAGTTTCGCAATGCTTTGCAAGCTTTTTAAGATTTCCTAAATTGAATTTTAAAATTACTTACACATATTTGAGCAAGCTACATTTAAAAAATATTTTTATTTTAATATTTGTAACCCATTTGTATCATTAGCTCATATGGATGCTGTGTCAGGGATGACTATTATATGACACACATACCCAAGGATGGCTACTATATGACACTCCTGTTCGTACTTTTGAAATTTCATTTTAAGAAACGATAAAACTATAATATAATACTTCAATTATCCTTTATAAAAGAAATACGTTTATATTTTTTAGCATTTATGCTTAGTGATTTTCCGTTTAAGACGTTTTCCACTTAAAAAGTTTGATCAAATCTAGTAAAGTTTCACCGTATATATACTGTTATAAGTCTATCTAGATGATAATTTTATGGAAAAAAAGCACCTCCATGCATAAATTTGTATGTAATAATCACAGAATGATATTTTTTAAAGAAACCATTCATTTATTAATTTGCGCAGAGTAATCGTTGCTGGTAAATAAAAACCAATGGAATTCAATCATCTTGTTAGAGAAATTTTTTTTCAGATTATTCTTTTAATTAGCCTACCCCCAACTGATCACTGATGTCAACATAGATATTCGGTTTCATAGTTCTGATAATTGTTTTTTTTTTTTTTTTTTTTTTTTGTAAATATTTAGATGGCTTAAAAATGAGGTTTGAATTGCAAATGAGTTTTAATGTCTAACTCGTTTTTACGCATTATATAGAATTATGAATAAATTATTCAAGTATGCTATCATTATTTTTCATGGAAAAAATTTCAAACTTATTTAAAATGTCTAAATTTTGTCATTTTTAAAAATATTTGATGCAAGTATGCTTACTTTGATATTTTATGCTCTAATTGTGTACTTAATAATTGGCATTTTTGTTTGCTTGGCTACATTTCATCAAAATGGATGAATACGTATGTAATTAAACCTTATGGATATTTCATATTTTTCTCTTAAGTAGATTAATATTTATAAATAAAATGTTTCATCAGTTATTAAAAATGCCTCTTTCTCCATAAGCCAAGCTATGTGAACGTAAGTGAATGATTTACTGGAGCGATTTCGCTAATAAAACGCTGGGTCTCAGCGGAGCATTCAAAGATCCATGTTGAGAAGCGCAAGCCTGGTCACAAGTCTTCTGTGTTGTCTCTTCTTTTCGATGGCATGAATGAACAAGTAAAACCCGGGTTCCCGATTAACTATGAAACGCATACCTCATACACTAAAACGAGAGGGGGGGGGGATGAGCAGGCTTCACTATAATTATCCCGTCCCCAATTGAAACTTTTATGAATTCACTATTCCGCACATTGGGGCCGCTTAGTTAGGTTAACATTTTATTTGCGCAACATGTCCTAAATTCTGCATGATTTCTAACAAAATTCAAAGCTTTATATAATTTCGAAAGCAAATGAAACTCCCATCAACCATACATACTACATTTACGCAGTTCCGGAAATAAATAAATAAAAACAAATATTTTTTTTGGTGTCATGTCACATTAGATATACGGATTAAATCTGAATTTTCATTACTTCAAATGCACATATCAGTTAATATGGTAACTAATATATGTACTAATATAGTAATAGGTAATTAATTGTTATTATTAATATTAATTTTCAGTAAAATAGTATTAATGCTACTAAAAATAGGGTAGCAAAATCGCAGTCCTTAATTTTGCGAGACTCGCGAGACGAGACAGGCAATATCTCTCCGAGACGCGAGACGAGACAAAGGGTTTGCGAGACGATACGAGACAGCAATGTTTCTCGTCTCGCGTCCATCCCTAGTGAGACAAATATAGCTAACTTTTCTCTGTCTAGATTAAAGTGCTACGTTACTTGCATTTTATATGAAACCCCTCTCATAATCAAGGTGAAACTTTGTGGAAAGCTACTGTACAGTAAAATCTCGCTGCACTAGGCTAGAAGACACATATTAAGTTGAATTCTTGCACAGGGGAAAATAAAATAATACTTTTCATAGATGGCTGTACACTGAAGAGCAATTGAATTAGGTACACTCATGTAGTAGCGCCTACCACCAGCTTTATTTTGATGGCGGCTACGATTTGCGTTGGCATGGACTCTAGAAGACACTGGAAGCGATGGGAACCATACTTGTCCACAACTCTTGAACTTCCTTCCACAATTCTCTAAGTTTAGATGGAAGGTGGACGGAATTCAAAGCTTTATATAATTTCGAAAGCAAAGGAAACTCCCATCAACCATATATACTACATTTACGCAGTTCCGGAAATCTTTCTCAATTACATCTCATACGTTCTCGGTGGGATTGAGATCAGGTGACTTTGATGGCGAGTAAAGCGTGTGCAGGTCTGTAGAATGCTCATCCAACCATCTTGATACAATGCGTAAGTGATGACACGTTGCATTGCCTTATTAAAAGGCAATTTTTGTTGTGGGCTTTCGAAGACTTTCGAGAGGGAGAGGATGGTCATCAGAGATATACCGGTTACGTTCACCTGTGAATGACAATGCCACATGTTCCAAGGGTCCCATTAAAGTACCCTGACAATAATTCCATCCCCGCCATCTTGAAAAGTTTTCTGCTGGCAGGAACGATTCCATTGCTTCTTATCGTGTACGCCGTGCACGTACTGAGCCATCGGCATGTACCAAAGTGAATCTCGACTCATCACTCCGGGCAACATCTTCCATATCTTGGCGGTCCATTGGCGATGTTCCCGTAACCATGCTAATCGTTCCGCCCTGTTCTGTGCAGTCAGCAGAGGACGAACTCTCTCTCAGGACGGAATGACTCTTGACTGACTTCCATTCAGAGGAGATGGTTTTCTAAAGTGTGGCAGCTTACACATCTCTGTACGTCGCCGTTAAATTGACGGGTGATCTGTCGCACTGTGGCCCGTCTGTCCACTGTTACAACCTCTCACAATGCAGGCTAGCCGACGCCGAACTCGGTCTTCCATTCGCTGCTGTCCGCGGCGGCTGGCCCTGGCAAGAGTGGTTTTGTCAGATTCAACAGTATGCCTTCGAATACGACTGATACCGTGAGCAGCACTCTTTATCTCTTCAAACTGCTGCTTGCATCATTTGCAAGTCACTTTCGGGCTGGCCCAAAGTTCGAAAAGTGCATAACGCCAGATGTACTTAATTCAGTTGCTCTACAGTGTACTTCATTATACATGTGGAGAAATTTCATCAAACGAAAAGGGATTAAATCATGTCCCACTGAGTGCATTGCATATGGTAAAGAATTATCGATGTATGATAAAGAAATATGATCAAAAATTGTTATATATTCTTCCTATTTCATTATTTTACATATATTTTTCAACAGCTTTGAAATAATCTGAGGGAAATATTGCCGCATCAAATTCATTCTCCTATTTGACCTTCTTGATTTAAAAAAATATAAAAAAATAACGTTTTCTTGCCTCTAATTCTAGCAAAAGATCTTACAGTTGTTCGAGGTCTTAAATAAGCATCATTATTTATTTTAATTTTTCATTAGCAAAAATTACCTGTTATCATTTAGCATCTGATTCCTCATGCAAACACTACACGACGCGTTTTGTGTTTGATTAAAAACTAAGGCTTTTAAAGATTTGATGTATAATAAAAACTTCGGGACGTATTTTAATTTTTGCAAATGATGTTTAAATATTCTTCCAGTCTCTTCCCTTGAATAAGTTGTGTATTCCAGTACTAAGATTAGCCCCTCATATATTGCATGGTTTTCCAGTCATCCCGATAAGTATAGTCAGGTAGTTGTTTGTATTCCCTTGAAAAAGTTATCCAGTTCAAAAGTGTCAAAACAACCTTCATTCCCTATTTTTCTACTAAGGAATTTTTTTATATTACTGATTAGAGTATCAGTATATCATATTACTGAGTGCACTCGATGGTTTAGCAAGAAAACAAATAAAGCCAAGTGTTGCATGACGGTTTATGTACCACTAAGTATTAAAACTCTGTTTTAAATGTTTGAAAAGATGGAAACATTTATTAATTTCATTTATTTTGTCCCATGCTTAGCGAGCTTTTGAGAAAAGGAAATTATTTTTGCTAAAGCCCAAGTGCGAAACCAGAGTGAATTATAACCGGTGCACGCCTGAGGCTGAATATTAGTTGTATTATTAATAGTAAACGAACAAAATTTTTCTTTTCTTTATACGTACAAACAAAAAAAATATTGTACAAAAGATGCAAACTTTACACACATCATTATTTACTTTTAAAGTGTTGAATAAATATGCATACAGTATTTAATTTGGAGTAAATTAAATTTTTCCAGCGAAGAATGAAAGAAATATAGAAATAAGTTCGTCAGAAAAAACTAATTTACAGTGCACAGTGTTTCTCAAACTCTTGTGACAAGAGATTGTTTTCAAGAAAGACGAAAAAAATTAAAACTATATTCTGAGGAAAAGCTAATATACACAAATTCTTTTAAGACATTTAATAAAAATTTATGAAGTGCTCTATTTATAAAGTTATGTTTTTCACCCCATAGTTATTTTTCATGCACTAGAAATATTTATTTACAGTAAACTTGCGCGTGTGTGGAAGTCCAATTTCACAATAGAAATAAGTTCAATTTCATTTTCAGAAGTCCAATTTCACAACATGTTAAATTACACCGAAAACGAAAAAGTTACAATTTTCTTGGTTTCTTGGTTTAGAATATTTTTATCTGTAAATTCTAATGCTGTTTTCGGATGTTTCTAATGCGAAGAAACTTATTACTCCATTTATACAGTGCTTTCTCCTCTTCATTCTCTTCTACAGGCAGCGCACCTGATTTTATGTGACCACCGATTGACGGAAGACAGCTGATTCAACCATGAAATCTTGGTGCCACGAGTCCGTATAATCTCCATCCTTGTGTGAGCCCCCGCCCCCATCGGTGAATTAGCTATTTTTGAAAGATTCAGATTTATATTAAAAAATTATTAACGTCAACAGAGTTAATATTCTACCACTGTAACTTTTTCAAAATTTTTAATAAAGCCTTTCTTTTATGGATCACTTCCTTTTTAACATGTGTTTAAATGGCGGAAAAAACTAACTGGATCCTTTAAACGTAAAATACTATTTTAATTATTATTTTAATTATTATTTTAAATATAATCTTTACACATAATTACTAGTTTCTCTTATTTAATTGTAATATTGAGTAAATTCCTTTTAGCAGTCTTTTAATTGTTGCATGTTGGTTTTAATACGTACACCATATGTTCTCATAAATTTTACAAATTGTTAAATAATTCATTTCAGTATCGTGGATTAAAAATATAAATCAACGAAGTCATTTTAAAATCAGATTTAAATGCTCGGAAAAAAGTGCTTTTATATAAAACATGAGCATAAATTTAGATGACCAGTATAGATATATAAATTTGATTGAAGTAGAATTTTCATGCAGTAATTAGTAGCAATAGACAAATATGGTAATGTATGATGATTTCTATAGGACATACACTATCATACATCTACATATTCATGTGTATAAAGCATATAACTCATTATATTCTGATATTGTGTCCCATCGAGTTAAACAAAACCATAGAAAGAGTTTAAAAATATCACATTCAAGGTTCTAAAAATTACAGCATTTAATAAAGCCAAAAAAAAGGGGGGGGCATCAACTCCTTCCTGTAAGAGAATAATATAGAGCAGTACACAAAAACGCAAACAACAAAGTAAATCTTTGCGTGATTCACAAATATCTAAGTACATTAAGAGCATTCTATATTGAATGTATTCTATGGGTGTGATTTGAATGGGTTCCTTAAAGCTAACGCCACATCATGATTTTGCTTTATCTCCGTCGAGAGATAAAGCTCAAAGAAAGGCTGAAGGAGAAAATAAAGCCTTAGGCAACCTCCGAAAGGAAAACAAAGGGAGTGAGATTAGTATGTTCTCGCACATAACGCCTCTTTTTTGATACAAAGATAGACGAAGCATGAAATAAGCTGAAAGAGAGAAAGCGTGGAACAGATCAAAGTGACTTTATCAGAAATGGAAACTTTAACTAGTTTTCAACTTTCACTGAGTAAAAGAGTATATTACTCAATCATTGAAAACAGCTCTAAGCCTTTTTCTCTTTAACTTCTCACGTTAACTTGTAGAACAAAACGAATTTTTGACGAATGTTTGTTAAACAGAATCAGCATCTCTCCCCACCCTAGTTATGTTGCCATTTATTGCAGCTGATTTTCACACAATTTTCACAATTAGTATCACTGACTCACATTTTGAGTAATGACGGTCACTATTTGC